>PVHY01010471.1:0-51730 GCA_004024945.1 Uropsilus gracilis
GGGGATACAGAGGGGGGATATGGAGGGAGGAGGAGGGATCAATTAATGCACAATTGTGACAAATCAATAAAATGAATTAAAAAAAGAGAATGGTAAGAGTTTAATAAACAGAATTGTCATTGTTTCATTTGATCTGATAATAAAGAATAAAATTATAAATGGTATTTATGGTTCCATGGGCTGTTACAAGTTGATATAACTAATAATAGGAGGAAAAAAGTTGATCAAAAGTAAATTTTTAATTCTTATTAATTTATATAATTTATTTTAAGCAGGTATATTTCAATATTGACATTCAGATTCAGGAACTTTCAATTCCTAATATGTGCATGTTTTGCAAGACAGTTCAATAGTTTTTACAGGATATTTATCAATTCTGAGCAAGATTATGGGTGTTGGAAAAACAAGTATAATAATAGAAAACTATCATGTGTGAATGTACCACAGGTCCATCTTCAGTTTTGTGGATTCAGGTCAACTTCACATTGGAGAGAAGTGATGATGCCCCCTTGTCACTTCATTTATAATCAGAATAAAAAGTTGGAGAGGAAGGCAGAGATGGAAGGCAGGTAAGTAAACAGCACAGTTTTTTGTTTTGTTTGTTTTGCTTTTTGTTTTCTCCTCGCAGTATTTCTAAATGCAATTTAAAAATATTGTTTTCAGATCACCTGTAAGTTCGGGGTAGCTCAGATCATTCAAGCTCTATCCATTAGTTTGGATATGGAATGCCTGTCTATATTATTGTCAGACAATTTCTTATAGTTAACATATCTAAGATGGAATGAAAGTCACCCTCTGATACAGTTATTTGTAAATTCCTTCATCACCCTCTACCATGATCTATTTGATGACTTTATAGATGAAATTTCTTTATTTAGATTTTTTAATATCATCCTAAAGCAGGACAAAAAAAATAAAGAAGTTTACATTCAATCATCCTACATTAGTATGTAAAGGGAGAAAAAGGCTGTTTTATATATTTAAGTTTAAAAAATTGAAAATAGTCCTATAGATGAATGACTTGTATAATAAAAGCATTAGTGTCCTGCTGGGATTTTTTTTTTTTAGTTTAGAAATTCTCTTTTGTCTATATTATTTGGTTAACTTGGAGATGCTGGATTAATGAGTAGAGTCTGAATATTTTCAGCTGAAGTTGGCAGTACTCATTATGACTGCCACATTGAATTCAAGGTGACCTTATTCTTAAATTCAGGGATGTGCGTGTCTGCCTCTATGACTCATACTTTCAGTGTAGTCACTGGGCGATTTATAAGCTAAGGAAAACATGTATGCAAGGCATTAGCTTGCTTGCATTTTATTGTCTTTGAAATAGTCTCCTTCAGATTTGCCATGCAGTCCTGTTTTAGAAGCCAAAAAATGAGCACTATAGACTTGTAGAGAGCATGGAGTGCTCTACAAGGTGGTCTTGTCCCTCAGAATTTTAAAGAATGAAAAATGGCCAAGCATCAAGCCGCCATAGGATGCTGATGCTTGCATCTGGGCTAGAGGCTAGGGGTGGACACATTTTTTACTGTACACTCTACTTTCATACATGGAGTTGGGAGAAGTATAGATAGGACTTCTACCTTTTCTCCATGCTCTCTCTGATCTTGTCTGTCCTTGCTAGGGAAAGAAGGGAGTGCTTTCTAAGTGCTTTAATGGCATATTGGGACTGCGGCAGGGAAGGGGCAGGACACCAGTTATGAGAAATAAAGTATCTCGACTGTATGTTCCTAAACTTCCTCTGTCACCTTGCTGAGTATGCAAACCTTTCCTGCTGTCCCAGAGTCAAGTGCTAGCAAATTTAAAGGCCACTCAGGCAACAGGATCCTAGATCTTTGGCTTGTGATTAATTCATAGAAGAAAATAATAATGGTGAGACAGAAATTCCAGAGGTTTTAGAAATTACAGGGTGGACTTGTCGATGAACCTACCATTAAAGAGCAACCACTGGTCCTTTTCTAATTTAAACTATGAAGAAATTAGCATTAAAAACTCGCTTTTTATTTTTTTTAACCTCCAAATTTTCAGTTGATGTAAGCCTTAAATAAGGTTATATTTATTTCTGAGTTTCTTTTTTCTCTGAAATGTTATTCCTAAATCAATGTTTTCAGGTGTTAAAAGGTTTAGAATGCTTTTCTTCACAAAACTACTTCACAAAACTACTACAAACGAATAAGTAAAAAAAAATATATAAAGTAAGTAAAAAGTATATAAACAGATAAGTAAAAAGTATATATGTATATACATATATGCTTCTATATATACATATACTTTTATATATACTTTTATATATACATATACTTTTACATATATACATATATATCTACATATACATATATATCCACATAATATGGTCATCCATGTTTTCAGATGAATCAGCTATCAGAGTTCACACTGACTTCTGGAAGTATTATTAGGTGAAGAAAAGCACTGAACCTTTCAAGAGAGGAGAAATTCATCCAAGAGAATTTAAAGCTACACTCTGGTCATTGAAGGATCCTTGTGCTTCTCTTGAAAACCCTCTGTAAAGAGCTGAGGCACAGGCATGAGGAAAGACAATGAGAGAGACTGACACAGCTAAAGAGGCTGGGACTGAATTAAAAGTATGAATTATCCAGCAAATTTATTGTCCCCCACAAGTGGTAATAATAATAATAATAAGTACCACAAGTGGTATTTATAAGGGTCACATCTAGTCAAACAAAGGGAAGAAGTGGCTAATGCAAAATCAGATTAAGGAAAACATTAGCTCCTGTGGTATATCTGGGGGCAGTGGATTCACTCATTAACTTACTGCAATCTCCTAAGAAACGTCTCTTAGGGCAAATATTGGAGAAATGGAGACCCCACTGTTTACGGAGGTCAATCATGCAATTCTGTCTTCAGTGTTCTGAAGACAGGTAAGAGAGAAATGAAGTTTTCTTCATTCCTAGCATGAGTCCTGACTGGTTTCAGCCTGTAGCCCCTGACAATCCACATGTGCCCTGAAATCCAGGCAGCATCTACAGCTCAGGAAGGTTTCAAATTTAGGGATGTAGTTTTGGGTATGGCAGAGGTTCCCCTATGTCAGGGTCACCACAGCAGGGGATGGACCTGCAGTGAATGAGGGACAGTCTTTCACAGTGAAGACAGGCAGAGGTTACATTTCCAACTCTGAACTGGAACAAGTCACTGGAAATGGATAAGCTGGACGGTATTCTTGCTATGAATATTCTAGTTCCCCATGAGTTTGGGATTTTCATTTTGTTCTCAATCCTTTAAATACTGTATATATAACTGAAACTAATCAGTCATTTCAATATGACTTTCTTGAACATCTATATAAAGATAGACTGCCATTTTAGTTTTTGACCTATTTTGTAAAATTTTAATATCATAGTTTAAAGGTTTGTGAGCTCTCAGAACAATTTTTATCTTACTTCAAATTTTGATCATGTGAACAGAGTATTATATTGGGATAGGAGCTTCCTATGAAAGTGCTCATGAGAAAATCTATAGGGATTTGAGAAAATAGTACAGAACACACATAAAATCAACCACTTATCAACTTTTTATATATTTTGCATATCTGAATTCATTTCTTTTGAAATAAATAGTTTAAGCTGCAGACAACTAAGGTCAGATGTTTGTTATGATTTATGATTTTTTTAAACTTAAAAGTTAGTAATTTTGAACATCCCTAGTTTCAACATCTTCCATAAAGTCCCTCAATTTCTATGAAAAAGTAAAAAGATGTTAAGTGCAATACCAATATGTCACTGAAAATTAGAGAGAAAAGTTAGAATTAGAAATTTTATGTCCCTCAATAAAATCCATGTTCAATTGTTTTCTGATTATGGAGGTAATATATGTTCATTGTAGTAAATTAAATACACAGAATAATGTCAAAAGGGAATTGCAAATCACCCATAATTATTTCCATCCAGAGAAAAGTACTATTTATATTTTGAAATATGTTTGTCTTTCTGCAAACACACTATACATAACTAATGTTGATGTTCTATTGTGTAATTTGATTTTTTAGCCATGATGTATCATAAAAGTTTTTCTTTAAAATATAAGAAAACGTTTTAACATTTGCCATTCTGAAAGTATTCTAAAAAGTTTTTTTTTTTTTTTTGAGACTAAGTCTCACTATTTTTGCCTGTGAAACTGCAGGTTTCCCGGGGTACCACAGACTCAAGCAATCCCCAGCCTCAGCTTCCCAGGTAGCTGGGATTACAGGCGCGCACCACCACACCCAGCTATTTTTTGGAACTAGGTCTCGCTATGGCTCCAGGAGGGACTCGAACAGCAATCCCTAGCCCCAGCCGCTTCATAGGCTGAAGCTTACAGGCACGAGCCACCGTGCCCGGCCTCTAAAAAGCTTTAAAGTAAAAATATTTGTAAAGTTTTAAAATTTTAAAATTTTTTAAATTTTCCATTTCAGACATATTGATTAAATCTACCTGGTGGATATAACTATTCTTCCCAAAATGAGCTATTATTCCTTTAAGAGGGAGATGCAATGTAGTCAACTTACTACCAAGTTTTTTGTTTTTGTTTTTGTTTTTTTCATTAATTTTTCAGTCTCCTTAAAGGAAGACAACATACCTGGATCTTGTGCATGCCATCCTTCTGACAGACTGCTATTTTGCCCATGCAACTTTCAGTACCAGCCTGTAGTATCTGGTAGCATGGTCACTTGATGTGATTAAAAACTAGTATCCTCCATGATCCAGTCCCATGTCCATGGTTGCTTCTGAAAGCTATCAGGTTCTTCACTGCATATAGAATGACCTTGCTTTAAAACTCTAAGAATTTTTGTAACTTTAATTTTGTGGTTTGCCATAAATTCCATAGGCATTTTTTTCTAGTACCATATGCTTCTAACATCATCTGTCAGATCATATGGTCCGAGTAACAGGGTTTTCTGTACAGTCTGGGCATACTTTAGTGGGCTTTCCTGCACTGAAAATTGGCAATCATTTATAGAAGTTGGTGCATGGTCCAGAGCAATAGTCTCAGGTGTGGTACATTAACAAAGAATGCTTATGAGGAGTTGTATTTTTTGCTTTGAAGAGGAAGTATGGAAAACATTTTATCTTTTATTTGAGAAGGAATGTTCTGGAAAATATGGAGCACTATAAATATCTAAAATACTATGGTGGACTTTAAGTTATAGGTTTTATCTTCCATATGTGTATTACCAAGGTCTTCAACAAACTATCCGCTTTCTAATCCAGTCCAATAAGCATAAAGTCATGAATATAATGGACAACATAAAGCTATTATGGTGCCCAAATGATACAAAAACTTGGCCTAGAGAACAGAAGCTGGGGAAGTTAGATAGATAGGTAGATAGATAGATATGGAAATATGGATCTATAGATCTATATTGATATTGCTATATCTATATACATAGATCTATAGCTATAGAGATATATAGGTATATATATATATATATATTTCCCTATATAGATCTATATAGCTTACGTATATAAGATATATAGTTATTTATTAAATGAAAAATGACTCATAATAGTGGATAAACAGTAAAAAGTATGATTGGGAAGGGAAATATACATAGTTTAATATGGTCTATATTTCTTTCCTATTCATTTAGCCTATTTTGGAATTTATTATTATAACATTCTTTGAACTTTCTAGTACATATGAGATATTTTATAATATGAATGTCAATACTAAAATGTAAATTTATCTTTAAAAGAGAGAGATAAGTAAGAGATAGAGGAATGGCCAAAGACGTGGCTGGGTTAAAGGAATGAAGGCTGTTCAAAATGGAAGAAACCTGACAAAATCAAATTAAAGGGAGGATGTGGAAATATAAGGTCCTGGGAGACATAGCATCAAGGGTTAGGCACAGTTAAAGGATCATGGGAGAGAAACAAAGATGCAAATATAACTGCCCTTGTGAAGGACAGGAGGTCGAAGGATGAATGTTCACGAAGATGACATCCAGTTTCTCTATGAAGTGAGAGAAAATTCATATTCCAAGAGCAGTGAAATCTTGGTGATTATAAAGTACACAAATGTAGGGATTTCAAATTCCTGCTTGGAATGCTGACATAAGCCCAGAGTCCAGAGCCCATGTGAGATCCTAAACATTCTTCAAACAACATTCAGAAGCATTGGGGGTAATAGTAATAAATTCAATGGTTGGATCCACTGGGAGACTACACAGAAGACATGGTGAAGGAAGGGAGTGAAAGTATCAAAACTGCAATCAATGTGGTGTTTGAAAAAGAGATCAAACAGAAGTAAAATCATGAATATTTAAATTGTTGAAATAATAAAAAAGGAAGAAAGGTAAAATAGGTTCAGGATGGAAGGGAAGATATGAGCATTAATGAGAAAGCACACAGTCAGGCTCAAACCAGCTGTCAGGGAGCACCATTAGTTCCATGTAACCAGCAGACTTCTTGCTGAGTAGTAAACATTTGAATCCAAGGTCCCTGCAAATGAGTCCCCACAACCTAGCCTATTATTTATTACTATGGACAATGAATGTTACAATATGGAAACATTATTGATGGTCCTACTCAGCAACTGGCATATAGCAATGGTAGCTATAGAGATGGTACAGGTGGAGGAAATGAGATGAAGGAAGTGATTGTTATAGCCAGACCTTAAGTACATCATGGCAAAGCAACCACAAGAATTGAAGATATTGCAGCATTGGTTAAGTCTGCTGGACCTGTCCAATGAACAGTTAATTTGAAATGAACAATTAATTTTAAAGATGATGGATCTAATATAGAATCAGAAAGACTGCCCTGATGTAGTACTTTTACTACCTAGAATCACTTGTTTGCAGTTTATATGCAGACAAATTTGTTTATGTTCATTCCAGAGTTTTGTTAAAAGCACTTTTGTTATGACAGCCATAGGTGAAAGTGCCCACAATGATGTTCTGGTTATGGAGGTTACAGAATCTTTTTCTTGGTACTTTCAAGACAGATTTGAATGTATAGAACCCCAGAATTACCTAGTTAAATACATTACAAATATGCCCTCTTTGCCTTTAGTGTATGTAAAGGAAGTCTGAACAGTTAGTAGACTTTTTAATTAAAAAGAAGTTAAATGCACAGATAATATAATTTACAAAACATGCATCATAAATCCCTTTTCCCAGCTTCAGTTTTCCTAAACATCGTGAAAATGCTTATTTTCTTTGATAATTAGCTGATTTATCAAAAGTGACATACACTGGTTCATTTTCTTTTTAACCAACAAGCATTCCTGGAACACTTTCTATATGCAAAGCATTCTGCTAGGGGTCATGGGGGGAAATGAATATCAACTAACTTGTTTCTGCCTTGAAGCATTGAGCAGATTTTTTCCCTGAAACTTAGGGTTTAATGAAAATGAAACACATGCACAAAAAGCTATATCACAAGTCAGAATGTAATACGTGCTCTAAGAATATTATCCATCTAAATTATTTCTACAAACTTAAATGATACTCAGAAAGCTTGATAAAGAATTCTCATAGACCACTGGTGGCAATGCAAATGATGAATACTTTGAGAATTTATTTGCCAATAACAAAGGCAGTATAAGTGTTTTATTGTCTACCGCTGTTCTGTGTGTCATTCTTGCTGGAATGGGCAGTGGGGGGAATCAAGAATAACATAGAACCAAAGTCCACAAGGAAGGAGGCCAAGGCCTAAAACACCGTAAAAAATGATCTGGTAAAACAAATGCAAGAGATGATAACATGGGAATGTAGGAGAGGAGCAAACTCCACTCTCTGAAAAATCTTCCCACTTGTTGAATGCTGGTTTTTGAAAATTTCAATGTAAAATATTATAGGGAATACCACCCAAATATTTGTTTGATGGTGATATTGTACCAAAGAAACTGAGAAATTCCCCTGAGAGAGGAACTGGAGCAGTGAATCAAAATGAAAGAAGGACATGAGAGTGGGAGAGTGGGCCAGCCCACAGCCATGTTTTCACAGGTGCCTTTGGGCTCTGAATTGACGTAAAATGTCAATCTCCTAAATGGTCTAGGAAAAAATGGGTGAAATCCTTTTTGATACCCTCAATCATAAATTAGTCATAGAGAAATTATAGAGAAATCTTTATGCAAAAGTGTCCATTTTATTTGGTATTTATCTTTCTTATTTGATTTACTTCATTTAGAAGAATTGCTTCTAGTTCTAACTAAATAATGGTGACTGCACCTGGAGTGGGCCCTATATTGTCAAAAAATAAACAATAAAATTTCTTAAAAAATTTTAAAGTCTGTTTCAATAAATGCTAAGTACCGTCTGTACATACCTATTAAAGGAGAAAGGGAAGGTCTGGCATTGGGCACACACTTTATTCACACTACTGTGTTAAAGAGATGTTTCTTAGAATGATAGGAAAAGAAAATGCAGTGATAACTGTGCTTGGGTGATAGTATTAGGAGCAATTTTTCTATTTCCTAATTTTCTGTAATATTATTATGGTAATGTACATCTACAATGACTATTAATAAATGGAATAAAAAGGCTTTCTCAATGATTTAAGTGAGTTTTACTAGAGGACAAGAGAGGACATATTACTTTCCTTTAAGCTGGGTGATGTGGTAAGCAAATCCAAATAAACTGAAACTTTTTAACTTTCCTAGCCCCATGCAAGGTTTGGATATTATTTTCATGAGAATTCTAGCTAAATGACAGGCAATAACTTTTACAAATACAAGGGTATAGAGACTTCTGGTTTGTTCTAAGATCTAATGAAGTCTGGGACTTGGAGGTAATGGGGATAGATCAAAGAAATTAACCTAAATTATGGGGTTAGGGAAGGTGGTTTTGATTTTTGCCAATTATAATAAAAGAGGAAACCTTAATGTTCATGAATATATAATATCAGATTTCCTAGATATTCTATTCCATTTTCAGAACTTTTCAGTGGCTACCATTCTAATGGCTGCATTTCCAGTTTTCCATCTGTACCTGAGGCATCTCCATGAGAAATGAGAAATGGAGGCTCCATGTACCTTGCCTCACCTAGTGAGGACCAGAGGTGAGAGCTGAGAGGAAACAGAGACACTTGTAGAGACACAAGAAGGGAACACACTTTGAAGAGGGACAGGAGATGGGACATGTGGAACAAAGAGACATGAAAAGAAAAAGGAATAATTACTTCTTGACTTTGATTTTTTCTTTTACTTTTTTTTTCTTACTTACTTCTTGACTTTGAGTCTGCATCAGGAATTTGGGGGATATGGAGGACACAATGAGGAGCTGAGACATGTAGGGACATTTGAAAGAGATGCAAAATGAGAGACATGTGAGAAAGATGACAACGACATCTATTATTTTAATTTGTACTTTGATTTTGCTCCTTTCATCCCAAATTTGCCTGATACCATTTACTCTTTCCTATGGTTCCCTGCCAGCAAGTGTCTTAGCCTTGAAGCAGTTACTTGGGCCTCATGGCTCAATCCAGGTTAAACCTGTTTTGCTTGGAAATTTCTCCATGAATGAATGGGTAGCTTTGGTTGATCATTAAGAAAGTATATCTGTAGGCCAGGCATGGTGGTGCATGCCTGTAAGCGGCAGTCTAGGAAGCTGCAGCAGGTGCCAGGGATTGCAGTTAGAGTCCCGCCGGGGCCACGTAACAAGATCTAGTCCCCCCAAAAAGCTGGGTGTGGTGGTGCGGGCCTGTAATCCCATAGCTACATAGGAAACTGAGGCTGGGGATTGCTTGAGTCTGGTACCCTGGGCAACATGAGCCTGCAGTTCCATGGGCAAAAATAGTGAGACTAAGTCTCAAAAAAAGTTAAAAAAAAAGTATATCCTTTCTGTTTCTTCTCTATGCATAATCATTCTATTAAAGAGTTTACACACTAAGAGTATGCTTCATCTTTATGCAGTGCATGGCAGAATTCCTTTAGAGTATGCTAGTCTGGGGACCCCATATGCTTCTCAATCTGTCTGCTACCTAATACAGAAGAAAGACAGCCTTTCTTGGAACTTACATTCCATGATGTACCTTCCATCATCCATTTGTATATAAATGGCAGAATTCTTTGAGTCAAGACAAGAGCTACTCAATAAATTTACATTTTTGAGTATTTAAACTGAAGTATCTAAATTTTAGAAAAGCATAACAGATTAAAAAGCAAATCATGACAACTAGCTATTAAGGGTGACAGCAAAGGAAAGGAGAAGATTCATTAACTAAAGACAGAACAGTATAGTATATTTTAGCAATGGCCAAATATAGCAATGTGTTTCAAAAATGTAAAATTATTCACTTCTTTGAAAACATCATCTTGATTAAAATCAGATTTCTTTTTCTATTCTAAAGAAAAAAAATGATCTTCTTGCAAATTTAGAGATGAATAAGTTTTGTGTGAGAAAGGCCAGAATGAAGCTAAAGACCATTCAAAGACCCACAGGATACCACATGACCCTGTGGGTGATTATGATGGTTAAATTGATGAGTTGATATGCGCTACAAGAGTGATGTTTTAGAAGAAAGTTGGGGGAAAATGCAAGAAAAAAGGGTACATTTATAAATGTATTTGCTCTACAAGGAATAAGATTTATTTATTTCCACATCCATCTTTTTATTATCTTAAGCACTAAGGTTTTTATTTCTAGAATAATAGTCACAGATATTTGAACTCAAGCACATGATAGGATATTACTGTATTTTTAGCATGATGGTAAGTAAATTAGGAAAATATTCCAACTTAAGAATAAATTTTGTAATTATCTTTGGAAGAAGCTACTTCAAAGAATAAAACTACACTCAGTTGGGATTCTTTATGTTTTTTTCTTAGTCTCTTTTGCTTTAAAGAAGCTTTTTAGCTTGATGTAGTCCCATTGTTTATGTTTTCCTTCTTTTTTTACCATCTATAGATGTGGCCAAAAGTAGATTCCTGAATTGTAACTCATGAAAGGTTTTGTCCAGGTTTTCCTCTATGTATTTTGTGATTTTCGCTCTTACATTCAAGTCTTTTATCCATTTTGAGTTATTTTTTGTACGTGGTGTGAGGGAGGTATCTTGGTTCATTTTTTTGCATGTCTTAGTCCAGTTTTCCCAACTGAGTGGGGAAAAATTTTGCCCTCCATACAAGTGATAAGGGTCTGGTAACAAAGATACACAAAGAACTCATACAACTTAACAAAAATAAAACAAAAAACCCATTTAAAAATGGGGAAATCTTAAAAGACATTTCTCCAAAGAGGAAGTCCAAATGTCCAACAGGCACATGAAAAAATGTTCACTGTAAGGGAAATGCAAGCAGTAAGGGAAATGCAAATCAAAACCACAATGAGATACCACCTTACACCAGGAGGAATGGCCCACATCCAATAAACAGACAACAAGTGCTGGCCTGGATGTGGAGAGAAAGGAACACTTTTACACTGCTGGTGGGAATGTAAACTGGTCTATCCACTATGGAAAGCAGTGTGGAGGACCTTCAAACTAATGAAAATGGAACTAATGATCATTTGACCTAGCAATTGGTCTTCTGGAAACCTACCCAAAGGAGACCTCAATGTGGGTACAAAGGGACATTTGTGCATTGATATTTATTGCAGCACTATTTATAATTGCAAGGATATGGAAACAACCCCAATGCCCCAAGACAGAAGACTAGATGTCAAAGATGCGGTATATATACACAGTGGAATATCATGCATCAATTAAAAATGACAAGTCTGATGATTTTTTGGTAACATGGATGTACCTAAAAGAAATCATATTAGCAGAAACAAGTCAGAAGGAAAAGGACAGAAACCCAATGTTTTCACTAATATGTGGACAACTAAATGAAAGTTCACAATTGGGGAGGGGACCAGTCCAGAGAGCGGAAGTGGTGGGTAACCCCCAGGGATCACAATGATGTGAAATATATATATATATAATTTAAAATTTAAAAAAGGAAAAAAACTGCAATATTATTTTATTTTGAGTGACCATATACATGAAAGCTTTTCTTCTGGAAACAAACTAATTCAACTAGATATGTTGTCTTCACCATGGTGATAGATGGTAACTCCTTCAGTGGCATTCTTCAAAAACAATACAGGACATATTTTCATTATCGTATCTTCAACTCTAACTTGGTCAAATGGAAAAAATAAATAATCTTAACCAACAACCTTAGTGTTTCATGGAAAAAATCAGCAATCATTTGAAGTCTTCCTTTACTTTCCCCACCTCACTTTCTTCCATGTTTTTTTTTTTTTACTTGTGTTAAGTTCCATCACTCCCACCTTTACTGAAATAAATGTGTCATATACTTGGCTTCTCCCTTCATTCTGTTATAATCTTGTTAGAGGTCAACTTGTTAGAGGTCACTGTAATCAGATATAATTGTTATAATAACAGAGAGTCAGCAATGAGTTATATGAACAACTGAAGATGACTATTTTGGGACATTTTAGAGAGATGGCACTTGAACTGAGCTGAAGAGTGAGTGGGAGCTGGACAGTGCATGTATTGGGGAAAGTTTCCTTTTACCATATTAGTTTATCTAATAAATCACCCTACATTCATATTGATTGTATCCACACTAAAAGCAAAATCTAGAAAGTAATTGCTTTTTATAAATAAATTGATGCCATTTTCCTGCAACCAAATTTTTAAGAGAAAGTTCAGGTATTACCAGATGTTTGTAAACCTATGTGAATTTCCGAAGATTGTTTTCAGAAAATTATGGACGATTTTTACCAGTTAATGACTTAGCACAATATCAAATTATTCTGCACACTGTGAAACTCCATAATCTCTTCTAATACCAAAATGTTTGTAAATGTATTTTCAATGAAAAGATACAACTTTGCTATTGGGAAAAGTGCTTCTTTTAAGTCATGCAAAAATACTGCTTATTGTCTCACAAATTTCCATATTAGGTGATAATTTGAACTTTAAAGATATTTCCCGATGGGTTTCCATCTATTAAAAATACAAATACTTTGATGTCTTAGGTCTTTGTTGATCAGAGATGAGGCTGATGCAATTATAAGTCTTTGGCTTTAAATGTTATAATAAAAGGAATTGGTGTCTTATGGACTCTCTCAACTTTATAGCTTTACTGAAATTTATTGCATGTTAGACTGAGTTAAGTGCTTTATAGGATTTATTTTCCTTCATCATTAACAACAATTATAAAGTACAAAATATTGTTCTGCAGATAAGAAAAATGAGATGTAGATAATTTAAATAAGTTACTTAGGGTCAAAATTAAGACTTGATGAAACTAGGGCTGAAATTCAGATGGGTATGACTTCAAAACCTCAAGTGCTGAGAAAATCTCAATAGAAATTTAAGAGCAGCATCTGGTGATTTATGAAAAAGAAACAAAATTGGAGGATGTTTAGGATTTAATATGAAGACATACAACTTACCTATCTTATTCCTGATATGGGTGTTTTTTTTATTTTTCTAATATATTTTATTTTTGTACTTTTTACAATGTACAATTGCATGATTGTTGATCCTTGTGGGACTGCCCCCCACCACCATGCCCTCTCTGGTCTTTCCACCTACTTTCTTACTATTTGCCCATGCTTAGCCCTGTTTTTTTGTTGTTGTTTTGTTTTTTCCTTTTCTTTTCTTGGGCTATGCCCTTATCCTGGGTGAAGGTGTGATTTCTTGGGACATGGTAGACCATGATACTTAGCTTTCCAGTATTAATTTTGCATTCATAGGCCAGTTGGAGCTCATTTGGCTTGTATCAGTATGCTTCCTACTTCTTAGTAGCTGTCACCTCTGTTCTTTTCTGTCTTATTTTGTTTCTTCTTTGTCTTGTATTTCAGGTCTTTGGCATAGGAAACCTGACTCCCAGCCTTTTATTTTGGTAAAGCGGTTCCTTGATGGGGACAGCCATCAGCGATGGTAGGTCTCCAGGTCTCCTCCTTTGCAGCTCTGCTGTGGAGTCACTGCCATTCTGCAGCCTTTCTTTCCTGTGCAAAGGGGGTACAGTGCTCTTGCTGAAGGCATTTCTCAACCAGGATTTTGGTCCCAGCTCCTGAGCAACATTGTAGATGTAATTCTGTCTTCTATGCTTGGTCTCACAGTCAATGGTTCTTTCCATGCTCTTTTTGAGTCCTGCCCAGGTGGTATGTATTTTCAAGGTCTTTACTTTTGTCCTTCACCTTTTCTGTACTAGCGGTTGATCAAATCATCAGGTTCTCCTTATTTCTGATGAGGGTTAACCAGTGGCACCCCCCCCCCACCATGACCTGCTTCTTCTCAGGGTTTGGGTATATGGTGATGCCCGCACCACGGTGGAACCCGGTAACCTCCAGGCTGAACTCAGTCCTGCCCAGCCCAGCCAGAAAAGCCAGACGGTGCAGGTGCTGGCTTCTGGAACTTGGCGGCCGCTGCCACCATCATGGCACAGCCACGGGGTGCACAGACACATAGACCCACACGGTGCTCAGTTGCCAATTGGATGGGCAACCTCCAGGCAGACCCTGGATTCCCCCGACCCAGCCAGAAAAAAAAGACTGGTATGGCTGTTTTTAAGTAATGCATCATTTGTGTGTCACAATTAACTTTGAGGTTCAGTCTATTATGCTTTCCCTGAAAGAAATTGCTGTTGGGAATGCTTATCATGGAATATATATTCACATCTTCAAAGGTAGACTAGAGATTGAAACCCATTTCATAACTCAAACTGTCCTGGATAAGCTCACAGCACTTTGTTAGTCATATTTGAGGCTCATGATATGTTTTAAGTCTGCGATAACTATTTGGTTATTTAATAATTTATAATGATAAAAAACTATAATATTGATGTTATCATAAAGCATTCTTATGATTGTTACACATTTTGTTGCTTTAATATGAATATTACTCTTATTTGGCTATTACACATAAAATCACTTTTAGGTAGTTAATGAAGTGGGAGAGAGGACAGAGGCAAAGAGCGAATTGCAAGGAGAGAGTCGATATATTTTTTTCTGTGCTATAGAGAGGCTGTTACCTTTGTGTTAAAAATGCAAAAAAAAACCATTCATTGTGATTGTTACTGAAGATGAACAGTTTCTTTCATATTGGTACATATTGTGGGTCTTTCCAATTATAGTTGGGAAAGAACATTTTCTTCCAACTACACATTTAAGATAGAGTAAAAAAATTACACAACATTCAAAACATTTCAAAGAATATTGAGACTTGGGAAACATGGTCCTGGATTAAATTGAAATGCTGACTTTCTAGCCTAGAGCACACCTAGAGAAATTAAAGATGTGTGTTCTCTACTTAGAACATAAAATTCAGCCTAAGCATGTGCTGATTGTTTGCAAATGGTACGAAGCAAATGCTTCACTCCATCGCAGCATGATCCTGGCTCCCCATGGTGATACAGTCTCTGATTCCCAGCCTCAATTTCCTCATTTGTGAAATGCAGTGCTTAGCCTGGATAATAAATAGTTATAATAATCTATCTATATCTAATATGTAATTCTAAATCCAGAAAATGCTTTCCCTTCAAACCGAGAAGAATTTATTATTTATTCAGAAGTAAACTCATTCACTCATTTACTCAAATCACATAAACTCTACTAGAAAATGAATAGAAACTTTAAATTACTTTTTATGCACATAGTTTTAGAAAATATCACACCCTTCTTTTAATTGTGTAGATAATTAGAAGAGTTCTCTAGCACAGTGCTCCAGATGCATTTGTTGTTAAAATAATGCTCAGAAGGAAGAGATATTTTTTTTCTCCTTACCACAGAATTATTTCTGAATTGAAGAGATAGAATGCAAGCTTTTCATCTCATCTTGGTTCAACAAGGAATTGAAGTGCCTTGAGTAATATTTGACAAATCACATAATTGGAAACATGATCTGTATATAGTTTCATCAATTTTAGGGCAAAAAATATTTGGTAGGCAAATTTAATATTAGTGTATATTAAAAGTTGAGTTTTCCCCAGAATTATGGTACTAAATATTTTGAAATATGTGACTACATATTTCTAAATATGTTATTAGTTTTAAGATGTGTTAGTCACCATACTAGTTGCATATTGGTAAGTTCAGACCCTGAGAGGAGAAAGTTAATGATTTGGAGTCACATCCCTTTTTGGAGGGAAAACACTTGAGAAAGAGATATGTATTTTCCCAAAGGAATGGACATTAGTGAAAAGTACAGTACAAAGACATGTGTTTTACTGTACTTCCCTCTGATACACAGAGACTTGTAGAGATCTAATGAAGCAATTTGACAGTGCCAAACTGCAGAGTCTGCTGTGGAACTCCAAAAAGGAGGAATTTCAGTGGTGTCACAAGTGCAAACCAGCTCCCACCACTTTCACATTCAGGCCTGCAGATAGACATCTTCAAACAAGAGGGAGAAAGGAGAGAGAGAGAGAGAGAGAGAGAGAGAGAGAGAGAGAGAGAGAGAGAGAGAGAGAGAGAGTGGAACCCTTGTACATTTTGCTAGGGCTGTAGAATATTCCAGTTTCTATGAAAAACAATAAGGAGTTTTCACAAAATATTAAAAATAGATCAATCAAATGACCCACCAATTCCATCACTAATTTCTACCTAAAGAATGCAAAAAACACTACTTTGAAAGAATATATGCATTCCTATATTCATTGTAGCACTTTTTGTAATAGTAAAGTTACAAAAACAATGTAAAAGTTTGATGATATATGAGTGGATAAGAAGACATGGCATGTACACACAATGGAATACTACTCAATTATAATAGTATATGTAGCATGAGTTATAATAGTAGTATGTAATATATGTTGCTTGCCACTTAAAAAAACATGGGAAACTTGGGACAAAGCAAAGTGGATTATTAAAAAAGGGAATATGGTAAGGAAATATGTGGAAGGAGAAAGTTAGTTACTGTATGATTTCATTCATATATAGACTATAAGAAACAAAACAAGGGAATGGAAAAACCAAACCAAACCACCCTATCTTTAGTATCTGGCTGAAAAATTGAGGACAATGGAGTGGGAGGATGAGAGTGAGGGGTATTGGGGAGAGGGCAAAATGGACTAAATTGGAGGATTATGCCCGCTTTAATGGTGAATGTGTTGTGGTAAGACATCTGAAAAGTTATGTACCTGTACCTCTAAATTATGTACACATACTGTAAACCCACATTAATTCAACAAACTAATAACATAATATATAATATAATTAAAATATACGTTCTTTGTTTACTGAACATTTACTACATGTCAGTTATGTGCTAAGCATACTTCCTAACACAGACATTAATTAACAAGACAAATGCCACCTCTGTTCTTTCACATATGAAAACATAATATAGAACAGAAGTAAGATCATTTTAATAACTGTAAGTTATTATGAAAGCTGTATTAGGAAGAAAACAACAAGCATGGAAAAATGCTTTGCTCATAAGGTTACCAGGAGAAGTCTACTATGAGGACTAATATTTAACTAAGAGGTATGAATGCACCAACACATGCATTCAGAAAGCACAAAAAGCATATGCAAAAGTCAAATGTAGAGTGTTTGAAGAAACCAAGTGAGAGTGTGAGAGGGCCTGTAGTAAGGCAGCCAGGGGCAAGGGTGTGCTTAGGAGGGATTTAGAATCTGATTGCAGAGGACCTTCTCAGCTCTCACTAGGGTTGGGATTTTATTCTAATTACATTGGAAAGATGCTGATGAGTTGCAATTTAGAGGTGATATGATCTAATCCATATTTAAGAAGAATGAATGAGAATGGATTATTAGAGACAAGAAGAGAATCAAGGTTTGAGATTCATATGCTTTTGTTTAGCCTTTCAATATATTATTTAAAGAAGAATTATAGTACCTAGAAACATACATTAAACTTTCAAATACTTGATGTATATTGATGATAGAGCAATGGCTATTCGTATCAAATATTTAAATGAAAAAATAACTAAATAATGTAAGTACATTTTATTGAAAATATTTTTCTTAATAGATAATAGTATTATCTATTGATATTTATTAAAATTGCATATCTATGAACCATTCTTTTTTAATAACTGAAAGTAAAATGAAATTCTGATTTAAAAAATCAGCTATTTTGAGAAATTTCCTTTTGATCAGGGAAACAAATTGAGATATTTATGATTTGGAAAAACACCAAGACAAACATCAAACATCAAGACAAACATCAAGACAAAGTAAGGAGAAACACTGGAAACTAAACAGTTCAAGCCAACTTTCATAGTCAAAGAACATAATTAAGATCTTCAAGTAATGTTTACTAACCCAATTACCTGCTTAATTATCCATACTGATAAAATCATTTGGCTAACTGCTTATAGTTTCCTCCTATTTCACCAACAGAAAACAGACTTTACAAAGAACATATTTTTAAAGGTAGACTCTTAAATAGAAGCACTGATACTTTATAGAGTAAGTATAGAATCTTCTGGATGGTAGATATGTGGTTGTTCCCCATAGAATTTTTTTTCTGCAGCTTTTAAAACAATATATTGTGGAAAGTAATATATCTAATAAGTATCTTCTTTACAAAACACAGTCAAAGGTATGTCTCTAATTCAGTGAGACTTGTGCCTAAGGAAATTTGGTATAAATATGAGCTTAGTTGGAATTTGTACAACATACTAAATATCTTTTCATATTTCTTAAACAATATTTTCAATGACTGGGACTCCACATTCAACACAGGTTTCTACATTTTAGGCTGATAATCTACAAATTAAATAGCCAATTTTCTCAGTGAAACTATGAGAATCTGGTAAAAGGAACTTTTAGAAAAATGTTGTCTTCATTTCCTATAATTTTCCAGGGATATGGTTGAGTATATTGCTTTTCTATTATCTAATTGAAAACTTTAAAAAAAGAACATAAATATCATAAACATGGCCATTGTCCAGACATAATTACTGATAACATGTGGTTACATATTATGTCTAAAGTGTTTTTCTACTCCTGTCACACACATGCTCATTTAAAGCTCTCCAAGGCACTACCTAAGCAGAGTTCTATTAGCCCCAAGCATGAGAACTGCACAGGCAGAGTGCTTTTGGATGAGAGCCAGGGTGGGCTTACTGGAAATGGTAACAACTTGGCCTAGACATGGGACGGAAGGGGAAGTAGGGAGAGTATGCAGGAGTAGGGTCAAAGAGACCAAACTCAGGCCTGTTTTGTGCAAGTTCCCTTGAGTCTCATATGTGGCTCCCCACAGAAATGTGTGACTCCCAACTCCACCCCCTAGTGGACCCTCCAGCCTCTAGTCCTCACTCCAGTTATTGCTCACCATTCCAGCCTCTGGTTCCCATCTGGTCACTACTCCAACATCTGATCCCCATTCAAGCTCCTAGCCTTCTCTCCAGCATCTGCTCCTTCTCTAGCTCCTTATTCTCACTCCAGCATCTGGTCCCCATTTTATCACTTGATTGCCAGTTGGACACTTAGTCCCCATTATAAGATCTGTTTCCATCAGACAATGGTGTGTTCCAGCACCAGGTATTCATTGCTGGTCAAATGAAAGCCTGTGCACTGGCTATTCTTATCAAAATAGGAATAGCAATATTTTCCGTGATCCCCTCCATAGGATATGCAACCCCCTGCAACAGGAGCTACTAGCTAGAAGAGCAGACATGAAACTGAGAGACAATAGTAAACAGTGAATCCTTTATTCCTCCCAGAGTGAACATTTGAAGATGTTCAAGGAGCTCCTGGTTGGCAGTGAGAAGAGAGTTAATGGTGCTACTGATAGTCTTGTTTCAAAAGCCAGGGAATTTGAGGTAAGCCACTCAAAGTGGTCTGGTTCAGAACTTCCTGAGTCAGCATAAAAGGGTCTGCAAAACAGACCTCTCTGCAAAGCACTATTTGAATTTCATTTTTTGTCCTACATCAGTAAAATTGGAATGCCAAGCCCAGCTCCTTCTTTGTAACAAGGACTGATACTTGCTCCAGGTTTTGCTTTGTTTCTTGTCGAATCTTCCGCTTCTGAAGGTCTTCTTACATCATCCATCAATGTGAATAATTAGGAAACTAAGACTTTGTGACTCCACTTCTGATCCCTCTGGAGGTCAGGGAAGTTAGTAGGTAGCCTGATAACCCTGTATACTCCTCCACAAAACTAGGGTGTGGGGTCAGGGTTGGGCTGTCCCAAGATGTTGGGAGAGCTATTCTCAGACATTTACAAGCCAGTAGAGCTACCCAGCTACAAAGAATTCGAAATGCAGTTATCTATACAAGTTGTGATAAATCTTCAAACATTACTAGGTTGTCCTCCTTCAAACACATTAGCTCTGCTCCTAATTGCATTAGGATAACCAGCAACTTGCAGATAGGTGTGCCCCATATTCTAAATCAGTGGCTTTCATCACAGCTCGCAATAGAGCGCTTCCTGCTCAGTCACCTGACAATTAGCTCTGTAAATTGGACAGAATGAATAGCACACAATTCATATCTCATGAATGGATCTAATATTTTTTTATTTAATTATTGTACAAATGCCTGCATTTCTATTAGTCTAAGCGAAATGATTTCCTTGTGGCTGTCATCAGAAATGTGAGGTTCAGCTGCTGAGGAAGGTAGAGAAGTGCACTTACCCATCAGATTCATCTCGATGACCACATGCTCAAATGGCAAACACACACTTTCCCTTTTGGTACTATCCAGGGTCAATCAGCTGCATCAAAAGCATAGGCTTTCTATTTTTATAAGTGGTGAGCTTGAAAAAGCAAGACAATGATTCTTCCCAAGGCTGCATATACAATGAGGCTCCACTGAGAGAAATGTTCACAGAAATGAGGTTTCCACCCTTTGAGTAAACTGTTTAGTAAAAGATATTAGAGAGTGGCTTGAACTCTGTAGCAGGGAAGTCATGGGTCCTTCCATTTGTGCCCTGGAAAGTCAGATGCCATGGGCATAGTTTATAAATATGAGAAGATGTAAAATCAATTGGTAAATAATAGCTTACCATGCCAGTTATTAAAAGTGAGGGTTTGTGAACTAAAAATAGTAAATGGTTGTGGTCTACTAAAGGGCAAACTTTACTATGTTTTAATCAATCCTGTTCTCTGCTATAATTGTAGGGGACATTTTAGAAGATGATATTTATCAGTGGGCTTGCTCACACTTCAAGCTCATAGGACTTAGAAGTTATAGAAATAAGTTTCTCACAATGCTAGCTAATAGGTCTTAGAAGTCATAGAAATGACTAATATCACAACTATAGAGTCACTTTGTGGGAAGAAATGCAGTTGAGAAAATAGTTCTATCAGATTGCTCCTTAAAGTGTATGCCTCTTCAAAATTGATTCAGATTGACTTATAGCTCAAGATGGTGCAAGCATTAGTGACTATGAAAGTATTGTGTTCTTCCAAGTCTCTTAAGATACAAACATGAATTAACAGCAGAATTGGTTTGTATCCTAAAATGAATAATTATTAGTTAAGTTCCTTGAAGAGCATTGAACCAGATTGATTAAATTTCACAAAACTGTAATTACTGCATGTTACTATGAGAACCACATAACTTTAGATGCTGAAAGTGGATTGAAAGTCTCACTTTCACAAGTATGAGTTTGTCAAAAATTCCTCAATACAACTCTCCCATAAATTGTAGCCATATCTTATAAATGAGAGGGTTATAACTGAGAAGATTCAAGGCACTGACCTAATTTCACACAGCTAGTAGCTAAAGAAACTAAAAACATATCTGAAAATTTCTTTAATTTAGTTTATGCATTTATTTGTATTTGATGAGTACCTCCTAAGTTCAAGAATAAGCTACACACTGAGTTTACAATTCTATTCAAAGTAGAAGTGGTAAAAGTCTCATCCTTATGATTCTTAGAGCTTTGCAAAAAAGGTATTTCTTACACAAATAAACATGAGTAAATTTTCCATTATCAATTGCTTTACTGAAGGCCTCCTTGGGAAAGCAATACCTTCAATAAGTTTTGAGTTAGATAATTAGATGAAGAAAGTGTTATGTGGTGGGGGCACTCAAGGTTAAGACAGATGGAGAAGGCTCGTTGGTCAACATTGCAATGAAAGCAATATTTTCTCAGTCACTTGGATTCTGTGTTCTGAATAGCAAGCCTGTCTACCAAGAATGATCTAGAGCAGGGATTCGTATGTGAGCCTGGTTTAGAATCAGTCTTGGGAACTTAATAAATATGGAGACTCTTTAGTTCCAGCCTAATCTATAGAATTAAAACCCAGGAAGGTGAGTCCAGCAACTCAAAATTTTATGTTTTTCAAGGGTCTCTGATGGACATTAAAGTTTGAATCCTAATCTATGTTGTCTTGAACAAGACATTCACCTCTCCGAACTTCCATTTTTTCAGTTCCAAAATAGGTTAATGTTAAGGGTCAAATGTGATATATATATATATATTTTTACCATCCTCAATGATATTACTGTAGTAAATATCAGGTTGGTGGCTGGTATTTAGCAAATATATCATATTTAACTTTTTTTGTAGCTGAAGAAATAAAATGCTTCTTTAGGTTCTCAAAGTGTTGGGAACAAATAAATAAGAAATGCTGAGTTGCATGTTATGGAGCATATAGCCTAAGTTATGAAAGGATTAAGTTTAGGTGCCACTCTTTCTGTTATAATACCATCTACTTTTTCCTGTCACTTCCACTGGGATAAGCAAAACTGGTGTTTATTTTATAGCCTGGGAAAATTTGGAATGGATTTTTAGCATCACTTTTTCTACTGATTAATGATGATTTTTATCAAAGCTAATATATTTTGATATATTTGCATGGTTGCATGGCCTTTGCTGAGATTTCCCCAGTGCCTCAGACTTATTCCTATGAATTGCATGGATACAGTGGGGTGTTACTGGCTCTGCTTAGAAGGCACAGAAGAGTCATTGCCAACCAGGTTGTTTTAACTGAAACCACAGATGTCTTAACTATGTAACACCAAAGGTGAAGCTATCCAGACTGCAGTGGACACTATGTAATTAGAAGATAACTTTGAAATCCTATCCCCAGCCGCTGAAAACTTAGCATTCTGCTCTTTGGAGCTGACAGATAGCCACAGTTGACTGCTGATTCATAGACTGTGATTCATTAAAAGTACCAATTCTGTCTTGCTGTGTTTGTGGGATGCATCATATGCCCCGCCAAGCTCATTTTCCTAATGTAAAAACAGTGTGAGTTTCTGAACTCAGCTCACCTTAAGATCTCACAAAAGGCTACCTCAATGTGTGTCTGCCTCTAGCTATATTCCTACCTTGAATCAATCACAGCCAAGTTTGAGAATTTAAAGGGGAGAGCCAGGCATTTCATGAATTAAGCTCATTTAAGAAAACTCAGTGGAAAGTTCCACTCAGGACTGTTGTATGGGAACCACATGGATAGGTTTGTGATGCTGGAGTGTGAGCCTGGAGTAAGAAGGTCCAAGAAAGAAGGCACCCGGGAGGCCTCCAGGTTCAGCCACAAGCCACATGCTGATGGCACAAGCAGCTCTGTTACATGTTTTCATGAAAAATCATGTGATTTACAAAAACAAACGTATCATTTGCACTTCTTTTACTCCACTTTTCTGAGAAGTAATCATTGGAGTTGTGCCTATATTTTTTTAAATGAGGAAATTTGTTAAAGGAATATATTTATATCTTTTCCATTTTCTTTCATGCTGGAGAAACATTCTAAAGGAAACTGGTTTAGGCAGGCCAACAGCAAATTCTAAACCAAATGTAAACACACCTCATAAATCAGAGATCTCGCCACAGCTCTTCTAAGGACACAGCGGCTGTCTGAATGAAGAACAGATGACGGGGAAAAGGATTTCCACTGATCTTCTCTCTGGAAAGAGTAGCCCTGCTCAAGTTCAAGGCAATGAACCTTCAGACAAACTATTGAGGGAGCCCTACTTGCTACCAGAGCTTTGAAAACAAGGATGAATTGCAATGGAGGATTTTTTTCTCTAATCATAGTATCAGGTGCAGACACTCTTTCTCACCCATCATAAAACACAGCCTAGTAGACTTCATGAATTTTAGAACAAGTCCTTCTCCCTTATGATTCATATTTGTGCTATTTTTTGAACCCGTTGGTGCTGCCTTTTGCAGGATGAAGTCAAAGACTGTTAGAAGACACAAAAAATGATCTGTTACTTGAGCCTGGGTGGCGCAGGGATAATTTCTCTTCTTCTACTTATCAGAGACAAAAGTGGACATTCATTCATCCTTAGCTTATATATATATATTTTTTTTTTCAGTTGAAATTGCTTTGTTTGTGGACTTGGGTTCAGAACAGTTCCATCTTGTCTTGTAGCATCTTATGGATTTGCATACAAAATGATAATTCCATTTAGGGGTTCTGTACTCATCTGATAAAGCATATCTGTTTGTCAGAGCGCATATTCTTCATAGAATTAAAATAAAATCTTTCTTCTCATAAACCAAGGGTGAAATAGCTAGTTTGCTCTTTAATATGGAAATGATATGTCTTCTTATCAACTAGTAACATTCAGATTTTGTCCTTTAGTTCCTCTTCAGAAGAAAATAAAGCTTTAACATCAAAAAAGCATACATAGTTACATAACAAACTCAGAAGAATAAATAAATGAGGATATTTTAGTGGAACAAAGCTTTTATTGGAGTAAATCTACAGTATTAATATAGCAAGAGAATTTTGAAACATGCTGCTTTTTATTTTCTCTTTATTAATATATTAGTATGCATAAAATATTAAATTAAAAAAAATGCTTGGAAAGATCCTGAGATTTTGCTCTTTTTAAATGTTTTATTACTTACACAATGCAACTTTTAAACAATTTTAATAGAATTTAGACTTTAGAGCAGTTTCAAGTTTACAATAAAATTATAGAGGAACTACAGAGTTCCATATATTCCTTCCCACACACAGTTTCCCCTATTAGTAACATCACATTAGTGTGTGTTATAATTTTAAAATTGCTGAGTTATTACTATGTTAACAAAATCCCACCATTTACAGGAGGGGTTCACTCATTTATATAGTCTATGAGTAAACCTGAACTTATCATTCAATATAATACAATATGATATAAAAACAGTTTAGACAAAACAGCATATTTATTGTAAAATAATTATGATCAATAGTTTTTCATCAATTACATATAGGTTAGTACTTTTTTTTTATTTTCCCAAAATATATTTAGTTTTATATTGTGTTGTCTTAGTTTAGAACTTGAGTGAACTAAGATGCTCATTTGGAAAGAGAAGACCTTGCCAGGAACTTTCTGTAGTTACTGTTATGAAGGATGGCTCATCTTTTTTCTTACTTAGTGGATTTTCCACCAGGGTCTCCTGATATGCTCAAATTCTCACAAAAAGTTTCTGCAATTCAGCTTTACCACTAAATTTTCATCTTAGTTTTCTTCTCCATTTCAACAAGACTTAGGATAAGTCCACCTCCTACCTGAACTATCTCCAGTGATGATCTAAATTTCTAAGTCATTTCTATATGACTCACACAATATATCTAATCACTCACAGAGTTTGCTCACTTGAGCATTTTCTCCCTCAAGATACCCTTCTCTCATTCTGCTTCCTTTACAATGATGATGTCAGGAATCATTACCAGTTCCCTTCTCAACTCTTCAACTCTGTTATTTGCTAGGGCTGACTTTGCTAGGTGACTGAATAATATTATAACATCACAAAGAGTAGTAAGTCCTCTCCTCAAGATTTTAGACAAATAGAAAAGAGAGTTGGTTTCTCCCTATTTTCAGGCAACCTATGATCACACTAAGATGTTATCCTTAGTCAATGACCAAATACTAACATCACTATCTCCATAGTCATGAATTCTCACCTCCCTGTGTACTCATCTACTTAGATCTTTTTATTTCACCAGAAGGTGCCACTCTGTTATCCTAGGTCTTTGAAAAACAACATCCAAATTGTCACCAGGAGAATCTTAATTTTTCTTAAATTTTCACTTTTGAAGAAATTGACCAAATCACAAACAAATGGGTTTTCCATATAGTGCTATGTTTTTTGCCTAAAGAAGATAACATTAATTTGAACATAATATTGTGTATCATCTTTGTGTTTTGAAAATTTTCTTAAATTTGTATTTGGCAATTTAGCAGTGAAATTATTTTCTTACTTGCTAGAAACAAAGTGCAAAATTGAGACACCTACATCTTCTACATCTTGAAATTATACAAGTTAAAACAAAGAGGAAGACCTATCATAAACCTAAAGAAGGACAATCTTGTGCTGAGGTTGGAATCAGTCAGGATAAAATGGAAACTCTCATCTTGTTTTCTCCTCATCATAGCAAAATGCCTTCTTCAATATCCCCTTCGGCAATGGACAGTTTCCCTTACTTCTTTCAGGTACAATATTGACAGTTAAAGTGGGTTCTTGACAGCTGACTGATCTCCCATGTGTCAGCATCACTAGCAACTATCAGATGTTTGGGAAAGATCTGGAAATTGAAATCTAAAATCACCAGAGTGAACATTCTGTGACTTCTTAGTGACCTTTAAGCAGGTTTCCTTGTACTTTATGTTTCTTCCTTAATTAAGTTCATTTCACTTAATACTCCTGCTCAAGAGTACAGTGAACACACAGGTACACAGATACATACCAACAAACAAAAATAAACTGGGGGTTAAGGAAAGGTTGCCAAACAATACATTACTTATTTGCACAAAGTATATGAATGTGTATACTTTGTCTTTGTAGACTATGTGTAATTTTCTTATTGCATCAGAGTCACAATACTACAGAAGTTAGTTACACGTTCTCCCAATACTGATTACTTGCCCCCTAACCTCTTAGGTTGAAATCATTCAACCCCAGTGTCAAATTGATAATACTCTTGTGAAAAGTCTTCACTGTTATTTCCCAGGTAGTTGTAAAGTCAAGTATAAGAGACCGAAATGTACAAAAGATTCTTCCTGGAACAAGGATTTAATTTTTTGTTATCAGTGATTTTCATAAAAAAAATATATTCTTATTTTCTCTGAGTGTTCTCAGAGTAGAAAACTGCAAAATTGGGCTAAAAGCAGCAACATTACATCTGCAGAAAATCATCTGCTAAAAACATCAACTTAAAACACGTTAGCAATTGCACACTTCCTGGGTATTTGGGTCTCATGTTAAGCATGTGATAGGTTATTAGACTGTGCAGGAGTCATTTATAGAAAATGGCAGATGGACGGGTGCTTGTCAGTAACATAGGGAGTAGTTACTAGAGACTTAAAGGTAAGATCACTGTCTTTCTATTCGATTTTTAAAAATCGATGAGGACAAAAAGACAATTAGCATTGAGCTGCTTACAATGAGAGTTACCTTAAGCAGACACATTGTTGTGTTTGGAAATGCTGATTGTCAAGAAACATAATTATCTGACCAAATCTATGTGTGCATACTGGAACATTGCTGTATTCATTTAATTGAAAGCAATCTCATCATTATTCATTGATACATACTCTTAAATGAGGCCAATTACTTTCTCAGCAAGAGATCATCATGGGGTATATATAAATTATCATCTTTCCTTAAATATAGGGGGATTATGTAGGATGCCAAACTGAGGTGAAACTCAGTATTTGGTGTAACATTAGAGGACTCTTTTAGGAATCTTAAAGGTGAGTTTCTCCCTCACTGGTTTCTGAAGCTAGGTAGCATGCATTTGTAATTTCAGAATTGCTGATTCCTAGCTCTCCTTAGGGTTGTTATCATTTGCCACTCCCTGGTTTGCATAAACCTTTTAAAGTAATTAAGATTGTGGAAAATTTTATTACAAAATATTACTATGCTATAAGTGAGTTTTACCACTTTCGAATGGGTCCTGGAAAGAAAAACCACTGTTATTACTGCCAACCATTCTGAAGCATCTTTCAAACATCATTTGGTGGTTTTGGTTGTTTTTGACTAAGTTCACAGCCCTGAATGAAACAACTGAAAAGTCTGAAAATAATTCAATAGGAAATTTCCTTTTTTTATACTTTGAGAGAAAATTAAGACTGTTTGGAAATGAGATTTACCAGAGGAAGTATCTTCTGAACACTGATCTAACATCCCACTGAAAAACTGTGATAGATCTTAATAAGCCCTGTCTGTCAGTAACCATCTGTACCCCAGAGGAGACAGAGCTCCTTCCCTCAGTAATAAAAAAACTAATTTATTTAGATTTCCTGTTGTGTTTTGAAATTGCTTTCCATAACTTCTGTAGAGTTTCATAGTCTACTAAATTTTTTTTCAAGGTGGGTGGGACTTTAGGGTCACAGATTAGCAATATTCACAGAAATATCCCTGCATATCTTCATTTTTTCCAATCTTTTCTTCTGAAAACATCTTCTTCATATATTATATAAGTAATGACCTTGAGAAACCATTTTTATACTAGGAAAAGAGGATATATGAACACTTTAGGTCATCACAAAAATAAAATTGAAGCTCATGTATTTACATTAAATAGCGTAATTAAAAATAAACAGCACTAGCCCAATTTCCCTTCTCTATATCCTTAAATATACATTCCCTGAACTCTAGTAGCTTAGACTATGAAATAATACAGAATATATATGAGAGAGAAATATGTTATACTTCCACAAGGATCTCTAGAATCTTGCTGTAATACCTTCATACTTTGTTTTCTGTACTACATGTTCTGGTTAGTGATGATTTTTATCTCTATAACTGAACTTTCTAGTTACTAAGAAATACACTTATAAGAGAGAGAAAAAGTCATATTTAATATACATTGGCATACTATCTTTGAAATAAATTAGTTATTTTTATAAACTCATCAAAAATCTTAAAAATTCATTCTGCCATCAAAGCACGGTCACTGACCTTGGAGAAATGCTGGAGAAACCCAGTTTATGAAATTCAAAACCTTTACCTTACTGGAAATAAATCTACCTTTTACCAATCTGCTTGTGTTGGAAAGGAGAGGACAGTATTATTGTCATTTTAAAATGGTAAAACCCCCACAATTATCCAGGTCAAACTACATGAATAACAAACAGGAAAAAATGTAAAAAAATAGGCTAGAATTTTTTGTGAGGAATGAACAGATTTTTTTCAAAGCACAGGTTTTTGCAAACATCCCCAACAAGACTGTACAAGGGAGCACTGGCCCTGCGAAGGTAGGTACTTACGTACTCTGTGCTACTCACTATTCTGTGGAGCTCTGCCCTCTCCAGTTCTGCAGACAGCAAGATCAGTCCATCAGGAATCTGCCAAGGACTGTGGTAGTAGGAGGACATCTAAAGCCAGAGGAAAAGTAAAGAAGTAGGGCAACAAGGACCTAGGACTTAAAGAATAGTAATGAGTCATCCTAGGTTACACTATAGCTATTTAGATATTTAGCAAGTAGCAGAATTTTTAAGAAAAATTGATAGTAATTTCTTTTTAAAATTTTCAAGCAGCTTTATTTTTCATTGCGATACACTTGCTATAAATTATCACCTACATTTAAAGCATATTATTTAATCAAGTTTAATGTATCTTGTATGTGTATATATACTTGCTAATCCTTTGTGATCTTGCCTCTACCCATAACAATCCCCAACTCCATAGCCCCTTACAGCCACTTATTCTTTTTTTTTTGTCCCTACATGTTATGTAGCATTTTTCAGTGAGCTATTTATCCGTCTGTCTGTCTCATAAAATGTATGTCCTTTCTTGCATTTAAACTAATTGTTTTGAGATGACTTCATGTTCATTTCTTCTATTGGAGAGTAGTATTCCATTGCATGGAAATGCCAGATTTGCTTATTTGTTCACTTTTTGATAAACTTCTAGGTGTTTTCCAATTTTGACTATTGTGAATAAAGTGCTATGAACATTCATGCAGTAATTTCTTAATGACAATAAACTTTCACCAGTCTGGGGAAATAAATAGGAGTAAAATAAGTAGATAGCATTTTAGGGATTTAAAACTCAAACTGTTTTTGCAAAGTGATTGTACAGTTTTACATTTTCAATAGCAGTACATAAGAGTCTTGTTTCTTTCACAGCCTTGCTAACACTTAATATAATCAGTGTGTTTAATTTCAGACATTTCAATGTGTATGTATATGGGGTTGGGTGGGTTTGTAGTACAGGGGGAGTCTAATTTAACTGATGATTAAAAATGTTCAGGATCTTTTGATGTGCTCATTTGTCACCTATATAGCTTCTTTGTTGAAATGTTCAAGTCACTTTTTCTTTTTTTTGGTAGACACTAATTATTTTAATATGAACTCACAGTAGTCTAGGTTATAATTCAGTTTTACTTGTTGCTGGCTCAGTTATATTTAGACAGTAAAATCATTATCTTAGCACATTTGAATTATGTCAGATCATTCTAAATTTTCATCTGTGAAGTAGAAATAATTTTATCATAGAAAATTCTTTTGTTTTGCATTATTTTTGTTGTTGAGATAATATTGGTTTACAATACTGCTCATTTTCTCAGGGTATAGGTTTATCCCTTTTCAGATGTATGTTACCACATCATAGCAAATCTCAGATAAGATTTCAATTAGAGGGCAATTTTTGTACTGATTAGTCTATAAAGCAGAGAGTTTTGTGTTCAGTCCTGAGAGTGTTAGAGAACATTAATCTTTAGTATATAGTCTTCCACTCGTGTATTTCTTTTATGGTCCCTTAGCACTAATCTAGATGGAGAGGGCAATGGTAAGAAAGGCATGTAAGCAGTAATGGAGAAATATGTAAAAATATCTTCCGTTCATTTATATACCCAACATTTATTGAACATTTATTGTGTTTCAGGCTCTGATATGGCACTAGAAATAAACTTTAGGCAGATAGTAAAACTCCCAATTCTCTCAAATCTTATGTTCTATTATGGAGAGGTAGAAATTAGCAAATAAAGTCCCAAATATGAAAGGATCATGAAATAGATGAAATAGATGAAAATCAGAGGAAGATGAGTTGGAAGGAGAAAGAAAACTGGTTGTTTGTACTGGGGACCTGTGTTTCTCTGGGAAGGTGATATTTGAGATGAATTCTAAAAATTAAAATTAATCATCCATACAAAGATTCAATGAGAGAGAATGCTGTGGTGGAGAATCTCTTAGATGGCAACAGCTGATGTCTTCTAGCAGCAGAAGTTAGGCCCGGAAGCTGGCACTCAAAGGTGACACTGACCCAAAATGGAGTCTAGCTCCTTGGTCACACCCATATAGTTGCCCCCAAAAGTCTTGTTGCATGAAAATTAATACAATAATTAATTTTTGAATGTTGCAGTAACAAGTGAGAATATACATATTAACAATAATCTCACCACTTCCTTCCCCATGACCATGGCCCTAGTCTGTGGTCCTATAATTCCTCCAAACTCACTCCTACAGTCTCCTCTGTATCTGCTTTCCCCTCAGTACAATCATCCTAGAACAACAGGTAAATTTTCTTAGAGTATTCTAATACTGAATCGTTCCCCTACCACTCAAATTCTTTATTTTATTTATTTTTTATAATTTATTTATATATAAATTTCACATCATTGCAATCCCAGGGATTTACCCCCCCCTCCACTCCCATTCCCTCCTTTTCCCTCCTACCCATAGTTGTGTGCTTCAGTTTGGTGCTTAGCTTATTTTGACTTTTCCTCATGGCTTTTGTTTATTTTTTTCACTATATCCCATATACTAGTGAAACCATTTGACTTCTGTCTTTCGCTTTTTGACTTGCTTCTGCTAGTATGGTTTCTTCTAAGTACATCCATGTTGTCATAAGTATGTTGAATTTGTCATTCTTAATTGATGAGTAATATTCCATCGTGTGTGTATATATATATATACCACATTTTTTAATCCAGTCATCAGTTTTGGGGTACTTAGGCTGCTTCCATGTCCTTGCAGTTATAAATAGTGCTGCAGTAAACATCCGAGCACAGTGTCCCTTTGTGCCCACATTGAGGTCTCTTTTGGGTAGATTACCAAGGGAGCAATTGCTGGGTCAAATGGTAGTTCCATTTTCATTAATTTGAGGGTCCTCCACACAGCTTTCCATAGAGGTTGAACCAGTTTATATTCCCACCAGCAGTGTAAGAGTGGCCCCTTCTCTCCAGATTCTCGCCAGCACTTGTTGCCTGTTCTTTGGATGTGGGCCATTCTTACTGGTGTAAGATGGTATCTCATTGTGGATTTGATTTGCATTTCCCTTATTGCTAGTGACATTGAGCAATTTTTCATGTATCTGTTGTCCATTTGTATTTCCTCTTTGGAGAAGTATCTTTTTAGTTCTCCCCATTTTTTGATTGGACCTTTTATTTTGCTTTTGTTTAGTTGTGTGAGTTCCTTGTGGATCTTCGTTATTAAACCCTTATCACTATTGTGGAGGGCAAAAATTTTTTCCCATTTAGTTGGGCTTCTTTTAGTTTTTTTGTTGTTTCTTTTGCTGTACAGAAGCTTTTTAGTTTGATATAGTCCCATCTGTTTATGTTTTCCTTCATTTTTTGCCTTCTGTAGATGTTTCCAGAAAGGGATTCCTGAATTGTAGTTCTTAGAGGGTTTTACCCAAGTTTTTTCTATGTATATTATGGTTTCAGGTCTGAACTCTAAGTCTTTTACCCATTTTGAGTTGATTTTTTGTACATGGTGTGAAGGAGTTGTCTTGGTCCATTTTTTTGCATGTCTTAGTCCAATTTTCCCAGCACCATTTATTGAAGAGGCTATCTTTGTTCCAACGTAAGTTTTTCACTCCTTTGTCAAAGATTAGTTGACTATATATGTGTGGTTTTGTTTCAGGGCACTCAATTCTGTTCCATTGGTCTGATTGTTTTTGTATCAGTACCAAGCTGTTTTAATTATTATGGATTTGTAGTATAGTTTGAAGTTTTCAATTGTAATACCTCAGTTCTCTTTTTTTCTGATCAGGAGGTTTTTTGATATTTGAAGCCTTTTGTTGTTCCATATGAATTTCACTAACTTTTGTTCTATCTATTTAAAAAGTGTCATTGGGATTTTTACTGGGATTGCATTGAATCTGTAGATTGCCTTTGGTAAGATGGCCATTTTGATGATATTTAACCTTCCAATCCATGAGCAGGGAATGTCTTTCCATTTCCTTATGTCTTCTTCTATCTCTTTTAGCAATGTTCTAAATTTTTCTTTGTATAGTTCTTTCATGTTTTTTGTTAGGTTTATTCCCAGGTTTTTATTTATTTATTTATTTATTTATTTATTTATTTATTTATTTATTTATTTATTTATTTTTGTGCTATGGTAAATGGGATGGTTTATTGTATTTCTTCTTCTTCTATTTGACTTTTTGTATATAGGAAAGCTACCGACTTCTATGTGTTGATTTTGTATCCAGCTACCTTACTGAACTGGTTTATCATTTCAAGCAATTTTTCTGTGGTTTTTTTTTTTGGGGGGGGGGGTCATCTCTATAGAGAATCATGTCATCAGCATATAATGATAGCTTCAGTTCCTCCTTACCTATTTGTATCCCTTTTATGTCTTTCTCTTGCCTTATTGCCCTAGGTAGAACTTCCAGTACAACGTTAAAGAGTAATGGAGAGATTACCACTCAAATTCTTCAGACAGACAACCTATCTTATTTTTGACCTGAGTCTCCCTCTTATCTAACAGATGATGATGTCTTTCCTCATTGATCACCTTGCTCTATTTCTGTGGGTTTGGTCTTGATTCCTTCCCTATCTTCAGCTCTCATGTCTATATTAAAATTGTTCCCATTGTGTAACATTTAACTCAAATTTAACTTTTTTCATAAATTGCTGTCACATTATTTAAGACTCAGATTATACTTCTGGAGATTATTATTTTTTATTTTACTTTTTTTCCATAATGGAGCCATAGAATCTGTATTTTCCCAAGTGGATATGAGGGTGGTCCAAGTATGTACAAATGCCTGTTGATATGATGTGAATAGCCTTCTTGTCAGCTTATTTATTTGGAGAATAAAAATCTTTCTGTGGTTGCTGTCTACTTCTTTGTCATAGGCTTCGTGTCTGATAGTCCATTGGAAGAGACTGACTGTTCATTTTAAACCTGCCATATCTACTCAGAATGGAGACAATTAAAAAGCAACTGACTTTCTTTTTTTTTTTGGTGATCATCATTTCCTTTGAGTTAAATATTTTCTAGAACTAATTGAGGATATTTTCTTAAAATCAGTTGTGAGATTGAAAACTGATATGAATTATATTGTGCTCAATTCATCAAAAGGTTACATTTCCTGAACAAATATGGAAAAGAAAAAGTATTATTGCATATGGAGAAAACAACCAACTTTTGGCATATAATTCCTTTCTTCCTGAAAAATGGTAACTCCTTCATTTCTAAATTATAGTAGACAAAATGATAAGCACAAATAGATCCTGTCTGGAACAAATAGACCCTGAAAGTTCCCATCACCAAAGTTCCACAAAAGTCTAATAAAAAAAAAAAAAGCACACAGAAGCAAACCAGAAGAATTTATATATGTCGGCCAATATTCTGATTTTTTCTTAAGTTCATCCTAAGTATTCTATGACCCAGAGCCAGATGTTATTAAAGTTTTGATGTGGTTAGTGAGCTCTGCCAGCTACTTGAAAACCAGACCAAGAAATGGTTTCAGGGTCTACAAGAAAGTAGTCAGATTTGCAATAATCTACAATAATAAGTATCATGAGCAGGATGACTCCTTACCATTGGTGCTGGCCAGAGGCAAATGGGTCTGGAGAAGTCACTGAAAAATATTCCTTATGCGTAACCACAGGGATGTCCACTATGCAGTGGAGCATTATTTACTTGTGAACATAGAAATGAATGACATACTATTTCCAGGACCCCCTCAACCCCAACATTTTCCCTTGGTCCTCCATTCTTATTGTCAAAAAGTTCTTCTATCTTCTAACTACTATTTCCAGTGGTTGATCTTTTGTCTCAGCATCATTATAAATCCTAACCCTTTTCAAAATTCCCCTTCTCTAACCAAAACCCACCTATTCATCCACAGAATGTAAACTTCATAAACCTTTCATTGTGATGACTAACCCAACCAATGAAACAGAGGGGAAGGGGGTATTTTTACTATGTTACATTTCAGGCATTAATCTTGACAGAAGTTTCAGATCTAAAGAGAAGAGTGGGAATTTTAGTGTCAGAACATCTAAAGGAGTTGCAATGAATGAAAATTTCAGGAAATTTTCTTTAGATTCCTTTATACTTACACGTGAATTTTCTTGTAAACAGATGCTATTAAGTACAATGCAGTTATATAATATATTTTCTCTTATGATTTTAACATTATCTTTTATCTAGTTTACTCAATTATAAAAACACATTGAATAACACACGAAAAGACACAATATGTTAATCAACTCTTTATGTTATTGGTAAAGCTTCCAGTCAATAACTGGCTATTATAGTAAATCTGGGGGAGGGGGAGTCAAAAGTTGTATTTATATTTTTTACTGTACAGGAGTAAGAAATTCCTACCTACACATTATTCAAGAGCCAACTTTTCACTGGTGGCATTATATGTTAAAAGAGTATCAATTCTAGATATCTCATTGGCAGCTATAATTATAAGTGATAAATAATTCAGAGATGTTACTGGAAACAAGTACTCTACTCTTAAAAGTGTCTAAATGGATATATATATATATATATATATATATATATATAATCTTTTAGGGATATTAAGAGGAACCCTGTCTGTGATGGAAGAATTACTGTTTCCACAGGCCTTTTGTATTCTAAAATATATTTCACATATAAAATGAAGGACAATTTTAAGAACCTGTTTAAAAGCCAAATGAGACTGGATAGCTGCTGAATAAATTGAGTCATCAAATACCCTGCCTTGAAATAAATATGATGTTTTCATCATTCTATCTAAAACCTTTGTGTTTAATTTTAATGCAATATCACTCTGTTAGCAGAATTATTTTTTGGTGTTAAATTTTTCCACTAAATATTTTATGCTCTGTTTGGGGATGAATGAAAGTAAGAACTATGCTGTTTTTGGTAATGAATGAAAAAAAAATGAATATTTAAGATATTTTCTGTCAGATTGAAGGCAGAAATGGTTAGTAATACCATGTAAATATGACTCTGTTCTTATAAATCTCCATAAAGCATATTTTCAAACCCAACCTCACATACTAGAAAAGGGGTATTAGGGAATTGAGAACAATTGGACAACTCATTTTTTTTTTTCCATTACATATGCTGATAAGGATTTCCAGGACACCTGTATTTGTAACATCAAAGAGAGAATTTATAAATAAACATTTTCAAAAAAGCAATGATATGTTTAATCATTTAGAGACCTTAGCAAGTTTTTCCAAACTTCTATATGCTCAAAAGGAATGTTTCATAGATTTGTGGTGGATTTTAGCACATTTATGTTATTTGTTTTTATGACATTTAAATGAAATTAAAACATGCTTAGGGTAGGGGACACTTAAAGTGCCAACTTGACCTCATTTTCCTGCAGGCACAGCCACTGATATTTGATAATCTCTTAGAGATAACTTTTACTGTCTAATGTAAGCTAGTTTGGGATCTCCTGAAATTGTAAGGCCTACCATCAATTCCAAAGTTCTTAATTTCTACAGATGCTTCTGATAAATTATGCTCATAGATTTCCTCACTTTTATGCTAGACTAACTTTCCAACTGAGTACTTTTGTCTTTGGGGTACACAATTTTGAGGAATTTATGATCAAGGAATCAATTTCTATAATTTCAACTGTCAGAGGCCATTTTCCTAAAATTCATCTGCCTGCAGCAAACTTCAGAAGCCATTCTGCTTTCCACCTTTTCTTCTATAGTTGCCCCTTGCTCACTTACAAGAAAAAGTGGAACTATCACCTGAATTTGTAATGGTTCATTAACCCTGGTATATAAAATTCTCTAGGGTAAAAATGATATTCCAAAGCATTAAAACCATTAAAATTGTATGGGCTTAATTCTTATGATATATTTTCTTAACATACATATTTCTAATAAGAGGAAAGCTTGATTTTAAAAATGTGCTACTTTAACCCTTCCTGGGATAATAAAAATTTCAGAAACAGTATATGAAAGAGTGAGAAATGAGGGTGGCAACATTTGGTTTAGCACTACCTCTGATGGTACAAACTGGATCACTCTTAGGGCAGTTATGAAGGACAGCAGTAAGGACAGTGGGGGAGCACATAAGTGGAGTGCAGAGAGGTCATACTGCTGTTTAGTGTTTACCAAAGTGCAGTACTGAGAGGAAGTAATGAGGGATAGTAGTGCATGGCAGTAATAACAGGTGCAAAGAGATGGTGCTGACATTCTGAAGGGCAGTGCATTCAAAGGGGCAGCTGGACATGTAGCTCTGGAAGGCAATGTAGTGCATTGTGCTGAAGGCACTGGGAAGTACCAGCTAGATGACAAACTCCTGGCAGCTCTTATTCCAATTATCTTCCTAGCCAAGATCTTACCCGTTTAGCTTAGAATTAAAATTTCAAAATGATTTAGTTGTCACAAGAATGTACATCAACACATTTATTCCAACAAAAGTGAGTTAGAGTCCCTAAGAAAAACTAAATAGCATTCATCTGAGTTGCTTGACAAATCAGATTTTCTGGTTTGATTGGATGGTTAGTATTTTTATTATTATTATTATTTGTTTTTGGTTTTGTGCTGTACTGTTTTTTAAAAAAACTGAATAAATTCCACAACACTATTATTTAATGAAAACATCTGTAGGGCAAATAGAAATATTTGGTATAATGACAAATGTGCAATAGAATTAATATCTTTATGTTCCAACTATTTTTCAAAAATAACGTGGGTTTAGATTAGAGCTTGTATATCAAAGAGAGGTGGCAGATACAGGGCCACTTGATAACACTTGGTAGAATCTGTTTGGTTAAAACCTAGAGATTGAGGAAGTTGATTGCTGTGGACTGGCTCTTATCCTATGTATGCAAAGTGATTATTTTCATTTTCAGTAAATAAAAGAAAATCTAGTAGACTCCAGAATTTTTAAAAGAATATTTAGGACTGAATTGCCTGACCAGCTGGTGGAATCATTGCAACAGTTATGGATAACAATATAATTCATTTGGCATATAATCCAGGAGTTTAAAAGTTAGATGATATTCCTGTTATAAAATTCAATTTATTCTCCATTATTTTATTTATGTGAACATGATATCTTGATACAAATGCATAAATTTGTGAAGGTAATAGAATTGATGTTAAAGTCTGTGTTGGTGTACCAAGAAATACTTTTTATATACAAATATAGGCACTACATTTTAAAAGTACCAATCACTTTGATATTTACTACGGCTACCACTAGCACTAATAACAATGTTAATAAATCAGTATATAATAAATCTGCATTTATTTACCCCCCCATGACATGGTTACAGAAAGTAAGAAGACTTATTTTGTGTGTATTTATTAACAAAGAATGACAATATAACAAATAAAATACTTTCCAGCACAGAAATAAAACATATGAGAAAGTAGTTTCTGTGGGAGATGTTGAATTGTAATGTAATCTCAGAGACAAAGTAACAGTGTAAAATGTTAACTACTGAAAAACTGATCATTATGTCTTAAATGGTAAAATCCATTACTATGTAATTAAATCTAATCCATGCATCTAAGTGAGAATGTGAAATTTTCATTTAAAATCATCAATATTTATAGCACTCAAGAAATCGCACCTTCATAGTTATTTAATTTTTGATGAAGAATTTTAAATTCTTCCCTAAAAGTATGCTAGGGTATGTATCTTTTTTTCAAAATTCTTATAAGGCATACATTAAAAAAAAAAACAAAACACTTTGAAGTTCACTCACTTAGAATTGTGGCCTCTTGTATGGTAAAAGCACTGAAGAATGTTTGGGCAGCACTTAGCCCTACTCATGGTAGCCATTGGTATTGTTACAGGGCACATGGTGATGGCGAAGCCTGGGTTCATGTTCTCGTGCACAGTGCCACAAGCTGTGTGACAACCAGCAAGCTATAGGACCTCTTCTCCTGTTGCCCAAGAGAGCCAGTGATCCCAATAGGCACAGGAAAACAATATAGTAGATAACATATCTCACAGATGCAGGATAAATTGTTGCTCATGCAGTGGACATTAAAAAGAAATGACTCTGTTCAGAATGTTTCTGTAAAAAAGTTATTAATTTCAAGTTTCAACATTGCCCACTGGTTTTAGTCATTCTTGTATTCACTTTTTTGGTGGGGATTACAAAAAAACAGTTTCTCATTCTGATTTTCATCTTTTGGGTAAGTTATCTCCAAAATGAAAATATTGAGAAGAGATACATCAACAGTGTTTGCTTTTACATCAGAGACAGTTGCCAAAAATCAGGCAAAGAACTAGGAAAGGAGATACAGGATGCTCCCTTTAACCTGACATAGGAATATCTAAAAATTAACTTGACATCAGCATTGCCAGTAACAAATATGAAGTTTATTGGAAACCCAATTATCTGTGGAATAGGAGGAACTAAAGTAACTTAAAAACTGAAACCCTTAAGAACAGGTGTAAATCTTCTGATTCAGGTAGCAAAGCAACACTGACTCTGAGGAGAGAGTTAGATCCTGGAGACTGAGGTTAATATGAAAGACAACGCGTGATATGAGAAGGCACACTTAGAACATCGTCTCATGTTCTCACCTGGACCAGAACCATAGTGACAGGTTAGGTCTGGAACTTACAATCTGCGATGTTCAAATTACAGAAGAAGGGTTCATCATATGCCTCCCAGCTTCCTTTGCTTGGAATAAGAAGGACAATAGAAGCGGAAGAGATTCAATTCAGTACTCAGGTCACAGAATGAACTTTTTGTTTCAGTTTCCAGATTTAACACTGATGTCATTTACTTAAAAGGTGCCATTCACTTGCTCATTCAATGTTTGTTCAACTACATTGACCCTGTCTGCCAAGTGGAGGAACTTGAGAGTGCCATGTTTACATCAGATACTGTGGGAACATGAGAGAGAAAGAGAGAGAGAGAGAGAGAGAGAGAGACTGAGCCAGAAGTCATAACCCAGATATCCTACCTCTTCTCTTCTAAAACTCTTTTCTCAGTATCTGAGCTAAGGAAAATTTAGATTATTTTTGAATTAAATTTATTTAATTTTCTTACATGCTTGTTAATTTTTATACAGTATTTGATTTGATGTTTCCCCTCAGGTGCAGTTCTTGTAGTTCCCCCACCACTGTAGCATGTATGCTCCATCACCACAACCTTTGTGATCTCTTCCTTGCTGTAGCCTCAGGTCTATGGTCAGCTTGCAAGTTTTGTCTTTTTCTTGATCCTTTGCTCAGTTTCCCTCTATCCCACATACAAGTTCTTCTTTCTCTTTTTGATTATGCTTTGCTTACATAATTCCTTCTAATAGTTAAGGATTTTAGATTTTAAATATCCAGTCAGGATCTTACATATTTGTGTCAAATATCAATAGTTTTTTGGCTCCTTAATCATGTGTGAATGTCATTTAGTTATTGTTTGATTTATCTGAGGGGAGGATCCAAGGCAGGCAGGAATACAAAATGTAAAGAGCAAAAGCGAACAGAAGTCAGAAAGAAATCTAGCATTTTACCATTGGTTTATTTGGGTTACTGAACTTCTGATCACAGTTTTCTCATTTGTAAGATAATATTAAAAATGTGAAGGGTTTTTATAAGGATTTAAGGTAAAGCTTGGCACATGTATCCACATAATAGTTTTTATGTTTAATAAAAATTAAATGCTTTTAGTGTTTATAGGGTCATCTTATGATGTGCGGGCTGTCTCAGAAAAAGTGATTAGTCAGCTAACTCTGGTCTTGACTGCTCTGAGCAAATATAAATTTTATTGATTTCCAGATATTGAATGAGTCCATGAGATTATCACAAAGTTTTAAATATGTGAACACTTCATTAAAAGTAATTCAGAAGATGAGTTCATTCCAGTACAATACGATAAAACTTTAAGACAAAAAATCAATGTGGTTCACTTAATGATCTCCTTCATGATCTATTACCAAGTGTCTATTTTTGCAAGGATATTGCTTGGACCAGGTTGGGATGTGAATTTCAGTGTAACAGTTTAAATCATCTCTAAATATAGTATATAATGCTTTAAAGTTGAAGAATAATGTTACTTTCAGATAAAAAGTAATCAGGAAATAAAGATCAACAGTGACTGTATGTAATGTTGAGGGCCTTTATCATTTTGCCAGTGCAGACATAGGTAGGTGATTCTACTCACCATCTGGAAATTTAATCGTTAAAATAATATAAAATTGTTCTTGGCATTTTACTTTAGGCTCTGAGCTTTAATTATTTGAATTTTCAAATAAAAAGAGTGGTTTCTCATTAATTTTGATTGACTTCTTCCCTTGGTCAAGCAAAAGCGAACAGAAAAGACTAATGGAAATTTACCTCATAAATAAGAAATGCCACAATTACTTGTGAAGTTCAAAACAATGATGAAATTTTTTCCCCTAAATTTTGTAAATAAAGCAATGTGCTCTTAGTTTGTTTTAACTGTTACTGAGTTGGGTATTTTTTGGAAGATTTTTTGAATTTGAAAGACATCATTGTTTTATCAACAAGGAAACAAAGCCACTGATGGATTTAAGGTTGTAACAACAGTAAACTGATATTAGCTTTCTTTGCCATAACTTAAAATTTGAATTTTGAGATAAAGTAAGATATACTTAGAGAGAACAAAATTGGTTACTGATCCACCCACATGGCTTAATGATTAGCTCTTCCATCAACACTATGATACTTAGAATCCCAGGAACATCTCAGAACCTCACTCCTCTTGTCACCAAATCGAGGCACTTTTATATCATATATCATCACATGATCCCCATTTTTTTCACCACTTTGCGCTTTAGTCATATGGAAAATTAATTTAACTAAAGTAGATTACAATCAAGTGAATGTTCTTATTTATAACTACATTTGGACAATACATAAAAATGATGAGGTTTCTGATTCATGTGCCTTACTCAGCTGAACATAATAAGTTGGATGATCTACAGTAGATTGGAATATCTAGGAAAATATTGAGGAGAAGACAGCACCTCTCTTACTAATATCAGTTCTATTTGTAGACATGGCCTTCTCTAGTAAGTAAGAGAAGAATGCATCTGATTCAGAAACAAATCATTTTCCAAGTCAATAATGTAAATGGAGGCTTTCCTAACTGCTCAGTCATATTCTACTAATCCATTGAGACAATGACATTGGAAAACTTCAAAAAATATGGTGACCCTGATTATTTAAAACTCTTTCTGTTCTTCTAGTATTTAAAAATATAGCCAGGCTCTTTAAAACCCTAGGAAAATCACGAGAAATTTTTTTTATTTAGGAATTTTCTCCTCTACCCACAAAAGGAAAAAGAAAGTGAGAATCAGAAAGATAGCTGGTAACTGACCTTGAGGTCTAGTTTTTGTGACCAAGGGGGTTCAAAGGTCACATGTGCTCTAACTGCAAGATGCTGACCTTAAAGAGGCATGAATTAGAGAGAATTGACCCTCCACTGACCTTCATTATCAGGACTATAAACTCTGAAAAAATAGAGTAGGAAAATATTTCAACCTATTGGCATAGGGAGAGAGAATTATTTAGAGCCCTTGCCCAGGGTTAAAATAGAGATAGAGAAAACTTAGAAGAGAATTTATGTCTATGGGGTTGTCTTCATTTTGACCGCAATTTCACTCTGTCTTTATAGTCAAAGAACCCCCACACCGAGAACACAAATCTTCCAGGCTGGTAATATTCTAGAGAAATCTATCAGAAGCAAAATGCAAAATGGCTTTAGGGGAATACAATTTAAGTCCACTCTACATAGGATCTGTACACAGAAAAGTTAATTACATCTACCTTAAGTTATTACTGAATGATTCGATTTTGTAGATGTTAATGGTTTTCCACGTGTATTAAATCCCAATAGTCCTGTGGGAAACAACAGGTTTCTTTTAGCGAATTCTACTAAGGAAAGAAATCTCAATAGAGGTCAAGTGACTCCTCCTTGAATGGATAGTGGAATGAATAGATTTGCAGCCTGTGTGTGTACAGGGATGTGTGCTTGAACACACTCGATCTAATTCTGACATCCCCCCTCTTAATAAGTGACTGAGTGAATCTTTACTTACAAGAGTTGTTCTTGCAAGTTAAATAAGGAGAAACCCATTAGGCTCACAGATATCCTCTTTCTATTTTCTTTCCTCTCCCTTTTCTCCTGTCCACTCTCCCTTTTGCTTCTTTTTAAAATAGATATAAATAGACAGTCATTTCATGGATTTGCTTCTGTTTTATTAAATAAGACAAAAATTATGACACTGTTGCAGTAGTGGAAACTTCTGCTCGTCCACAGCTTAAACATTTTGTATTTTTGAAAGTCATGCATACTTGGAAGGAAAAGGGCATAAAAATCTTAAGTCAGTGGTTAAATCTATGTAAAGTGAGTTAACATCTCACTGTTTTGAAACCCGTGCTTTATTCCTTCTGTGTCTTCCCCCCCCCCTTTTTTTTTCTTCATTTCTTACCTGTCTTCTTCAGGTAGATTCTAAGGCAGATGATAATTAAATTGATGAAGAAATTGGAAATATAAAAGCAGACATGAAGAAACAAAAGAAATAATATATAAAGCTAATACACAAGTGAAATACAGTGCTTCTTCGGGGAGTTCACAATGCATGCTCTTGGGTCACAGGAAATCAGCGTGGAAGGAGACAGTCAAAAGATGTTATGGGGGTAAGTTAAAAAGTCTAAAGTACTTTGGGAGACCTATATGGACCTAACTCAATTGTAACTGGTGCTCTAAACACGTTCTTTCATCTGCCCAGATTCAAAAATTTAACTCCCCCAATAATAAATAAAATTGCACACATAACTAATAAAGACTTTTTAGATTTTACTAAAGATTTTATGTGGAGACTGAGCAGTTACATTATACCTGTAAGTACAATCTAAATCAAATGCTCTTTAGAAAAATCCCTTTATTTTACAATGTTTTTTCATATGTCAGCCACCACATATAGTCTGGGTGCAGTTTCAGGAACCAAAATGTTTTCCCAGACCATTTTCAAGATATGGGTAAACTCTGAAGAGAGTATGGCATCAAAACAGTGGTGGCTCCCCTCAAGTAGAGTACAGCAATTGAAACTCTACTCCAACATTCTGGTATTCTAAGTTTAGTATTGTTCTGTGCCTACCTATGGCATTGCTTGGTAATGGTTCATGGGTACCAGGTGCCCTGTCAATCAAAAACAGTCATAAGTTGTTTCTTCTAAATCCGCTAAGGCAAGATACTGTGAGAGTGCTGAGAGATTTTCAATGAGACATTTGACCATAAAGGAAGTTTTTTGTTGATGTTGCCTTTTTTTAGCTGTTAGAAATTCTTTATTATACCATCTGACATCTGGTGCAATTTTCTTATCCTATTTTGTATTTATTTTCTTATATCATTGTTAATTTTTTGGAGTATTTGATTTATCACCTTGGGTGTAGTCCCCCTAATTCTCCACCACCCTAGCACCTGTGATCTATGACCACAGTGGTTTGTGCTCTTTCCCTTCTACCTCCCTCTCCTCTGCTGTCTAACTCAGATCAAAGGTCAAGTTTTGTCTTTTTCCTGACTCTTTGTTCAGTTTCTCTACATTCCACTTGTAGGAGAAATCATCTGATATTTTTTTTTCTTCTAACTTATTTCACTTAGCATAATCTCTTCTCCCTCCATCCATGTTGCCACAAATGGAACGAGTTTATCTGTTTTGATTGCTGATTAGTATTCTATTGTGTATATATACTACATCTTCTTGATCCATTCATCTGGTTTTGGACATTTAAGTTGTTTCTATCATTTGGATATCGTAAATAGTGTTGCTATAAGCAAGTGAGTGCAAATTTCCTTTCAAATAGGAAGTCAAATAAAGAAAAAACAATGGTAGAAGAGTACAATAAACCTAAATGAGTTCCAGGGAGGATAAGTGTCAACCCAGTGAAGACTATAACCTGGAAGGAATGCTCTGCAGGGATGCATGATTGTAAGGTGTGACCTGTTTGCACCAAGAGGCCAAAGTAGGAAGCAAAGATAAGAACTTGAGACAATGGGGAAATCTGCTTTTCTAAGTATTGCAGGTCAGTTACCAAAGATATCTCCTCTCTTTGCTGAAACCTGGTTCAAAATACAAAAAAACTAGATTCATAGGTAGGAGGGAGACCTTTTTCTTTTTGTACTCTGATGTATAAAGGTGCAGGTGCCTGCCAGGAGTTGTTCGCACACTATATTTATTTACTCATATTCTTGTCAACCCAAATTCCACAGAAGTTTTTGTTGTTTTGAATACTGATGATAGCTTTTTATCTTTCATGGAAGATGAAGAAAATTTGAAATTTCATATAAAATTGTGATGTGAAGGGAGATGTGTCTTTCATTTCGTTAGTAATAGACTTCTAAGAACAGAAAAATTCTGTATTCTCCATCCCAACATAAAGGTTGTGAAGTCTGCAATTAAAGTATGCACTATATAACTTTTAAAAGATTTCCTTGATGCTCATCAATGGACACTTGCTAAGAGACTGACGGTAATGCAGCTTCATTTCCCTCTGCCTGGAAGTCTTTAATCCTACCTTTGCACCAAAGCATATGACTCTTTAAGATTTATCTCAAATGTTCTCCACATGCCAACCCTTCCCATGACTCTATGGCACCAAGTCTTTGGAATTTTATGAGATCTCTTTATCTCCTTTAAGCTACTTAGCACAATTTCCTTGCAGTGTAGTCAATGAGTCACGTCTCAAGCTTTCACAAATTATTGTTCAATTAAATATAGGGACAGGATATCATTTTGGAATAACATTGTTCCTAGCATAATGCATAGAACACAGTGACTAGAGTTGAATTAAATTTAACCCGTTGAGATGATTGCTCATGAATTAGTTTCTTAACATAAAGTAATCTTTTTTCTAGCTTGTTGGAGGATTCTGTATGACCTTCCTTTAATTTCACCTTTAGGAACAAGGAGTTTTTACTCAGCACCTGGGAGTTCAAACTTTCCTGACAGCTCCACTGTTCAAACTTCTACATACAGACCACATCCACCCAGGTAGGTCTCTACCAGTATTCACGAGCATTTAGGCCTGGCACCCTCACCCACTTGGGGATTCTCACTTGAGGTGTGCCCCTCATTTGGGGACAACTCTATTAGGCCATCTGTCTGTTGAAAGATCTGCAGATGTGTTTCATATCAGCTGTGACTGCTCCACAGCTGAGTCTGCTTCACCCAATGCCCTTCCTTTTCTTTCTATGTTGTGCTTTTTACAAGCGAATCCCCTAAGAAATGTCTTACACACTAGTCTCCCTTTCATTTCAGGGACATAGTCAACAGTAAACATAATGAATAGGAAAGTACTACATGACTGTTATTTTATCATTTACTTCTCTTCATGCTCACAATTGACCAAGGACAGGGAGGAGGAGTTTTGAGATTTCTGTAGTGATGGTCTGAGTATACATCATGGTATTTTACTTGATAGCCAGATTATGCTGTCTCTCCTCATTTTTCTGGAAATAAACACAACAGATGTTTCTGGAAGAAAGTAAACTACACTTTTGAGTTCTTCTGGGACCTGTTTAACTTATCTTTTCAGAATAAATAATGGTACTATGTTTATTTACCACAGAATAATGCTGAATTCACATCCATTTTCATACTTGCCAAAGACTTAACTGTCAAAAAGGTTGAGAGAATTTTCCAGGTGTTCTAAAGTCTATTATATAGGAAATTCCCACAGTATGCATTAAGAATGAAAAGACACAGACATAAAATGGAACTAAGAAAACTAAGTGAATACAAGGAAACTCATTTTATATGTTTTCTAAGATGATCCCACTTTGGGAAAAACAGTTGAAAATCTACCTGTGAAGCCACATATCAAACAATTATATTCTTGCCAATTATAAATTTTTAAAGTGCTATCATAAAACTAATCAAAAACTTCAACAGTTCTGATCATTTCATTTATAAAATGTCAAACTCATGCTAGCTATTATAATATTTTGGGTCTCCATTAAAATTCTTTAGAAAAAAATTGTGGTTGGCAGAAATATTATTTTAAATTTTCAGTAAGACTGTAAATGATATTAATAGAATTAGGGAAATGGCTTACTAATAAAAAATAAAAATGGAAAACAAACATCTCAAGATACCATTTCTTACTGTAGAGATCTCTATGATAATCAGCAAGATAATGGTGATAATCATTTACACAATGAGCTTCCATGTTGTATATGCAAATCTTTCATGGGAAAAGATGCTATGAATAATATTTAAGTGGATTATGTTCTTTTAAATATGAATTCTAAGCAATTATTTAACAAAACTTTCCAAATGCTTTTAAATTTCTCTTTCATGAACATATATGATATATCAGACATTTCCAGTGGATAATTGCATTTAATTTTCACACCTGTCTTTTGAGGTGTCATCGCTCCTGTTTTAAAGATACAAAAATTAAGAGGTTCAGCGATGTTTTGTAACTAGCCTACAGCCATATTCCCAAAAAAGAACTGAAAACTCCAAAATCATCACAAGATTAATGCTAAAATAAAATCAGCATAAAATTGGACTTACTTCTAGATTTCAGGATAAATTCAGTCAAATAATTGACTATATTTAGATCTGGAAACTTTTTGGCCCAGATATCTTCTTTGCTTCTTTGGGAATGGGTTTTCCCATTTCCTAAATACTTCTTTTTTTATTTTTATTTTTTTTTGCCAGACTTAACAAAAAGAGACTTGATCTGTGTTCAGAGTAAAAATGAGAATTTTTTATTATGTTTTTACACAGTATTTTGAAATATTATTCTTTGCTTTAGGTCTCTGTTTTAAGATTGATTTTCTTAAATATTAAGTGAAATACACTTTCATAGAAAGAGACCAATGGACTTAACGCAGATTAACAACAAAAAGAGAGGATTCTGAGTGTACAGAGGGGGTGTTAGGGAGAAGGAGTAGTATCCAATAACTATTTACTGATGTTGTGACTTAAAGAATAGAAAAAAAAATAAGAAATACTCATTTTTCAAGATGTCATTCTGTTTATATTATAGAAAGACTCAAATTTTAATGGCTAAGGAATCATTTTTTTTTATCTTCCTTTATTTTTAAATTGCATTTTTAAATAAATGTAATGATAGTTTACAACTCTCTATATGATCTAGGACCATAGGTTTACACCTCTGTTTATTACACCCACTGCCAAAGCACCCATAAACCTCCATCTTAGAACACTGAACTGCCTTTTCTCCCCACTATCCTCTGATAGCCTCAATTCTACATTTAGGTTTCTAGGGCTTGTTTGTCTATTCTTTGTGTTTGTTTCTTTACATTTTTGAATATTATGCATCAATCAAAGAAGACAAACTTATGTCATTCGCAGCAGCATGGATGGAGTTAGAAGGAATCATATTAGCAGAAATAAGTCAGAAAGAAAAAGAAAAATATAGGATGGTCTCATTTATATGAGTGATATAGAAAAAAAAACAAACAGACAAGAAAAATTTAAAACTGCCAATAGAATGGAAGCATAGAGCAAGAGAAGGAGAGGAAGGTAAAATTTGGGTAGCAAGGGCCCAAAAGATTAAAATGGTCCAAGGGTGATAAGGTGATGGGAGAACCTCAGAGTAGAAAATGATGCTTTATTTGTGCGTATGTGTATGTGTGCAATCAATAAAATTTTTATTTATTTTTAAATGAACTATTATTATTTTATACCTTGTTAGTTTTTTTGACATTATAGGTTTTTTTCCCCCTCTGGTGTGATCTCCTTAGCTCTCCCATGACCAAGATACCATAGCCCTCCACCATAATTCATTGTGCTCTCTCCTACTTGTTTACACACTAACTTTCCCTCCCCTCCTAGATGTATCCGATCAGCTTAATGGGTTTGTTGTAGAGTTTTCTATGTGCTACCCTTCAATTTCTCTATAGTCTACATATAATTGAAACAATCCAGTATTTATTTTTTTCCTTCTGGTTTGTTTTACTTAACATTATTCCTTCAAGCTCCATCCATGTTGCCACACATGACATCATTTGGATAAAGCATTAGAGACAAGGGAGAAAGGGTTTAGGAAAAGAAGCAGGCCCTTTGGTAGAGAAAAAGAAGCTGTGTGGAGTGAGAAACCGGCAAGCAGTTAAAACAGCCAGAAGCAGTACTTGTACCGCTTGGACGAGTGCATGGTCTTCTAATTATTATTATTTTTTTTCCCTTTGTTAGGTCAGGCGGGATGGAGGGAAACTGATCTGCAGTGCTTCCTAAAAGACCTGTGGGGTTTTCTGATATTATCTGAGTCCTTCTTCAGAGATCCAAGGGGTAGGGACTAAGGTAACTGGTGCAAACAAGAAGGAATTCAGATTTGTTTGTGGAGAGATATCCTTTCAGGCATGAAATTATCTTTATTGATTGTTCAATAGTAGTCTATTCTGTGTGTGTGTGTGTGTGTGTGTGTGTGTGTAGCTCACATCTTTGTGACCTACTAACCTGTTTGGGGGCATTTAGGTTGTTTCATATCTTGACTATGTAAATAACACTGCTATAAACATAAGAATGCAGATTTCCTTTCAAAAAAGTTTTTGTGATCATTGGGTAAATACCTAAGAGTGGAATTGCTGAATTTTATGACAGATCCATTTTTAGTCTTTTGAGAAACCTCCGCACTGCTTTCCTTAGGGGGTGAAACCAATCTACTTTCCAACTAAAAGCATGAGGTTTATCCAAAGATATAGAGGTTAATGTGATCTTAAAAGCTCAACAGTTGCTTCTTAGGGTATGACTCAGAATCAATTGTTTCATGTCTATTCTTGCATACCCATTATTGAATAAGATTTGGAGTATGGGAGTAAGACTCCAAGGGCACTTGGTCTTTAAGGCTGCAAAGAAAAGAATTCAACTTGAAGGACAGATTGAGAAAAACAAAAGATGTGTTGTCAGATAGGAAGAATAAGAAAGTTCTCTGGGCTAGAGAGGTCCCCAGCGGTAGCCACTGAGTGGGCAAGAAGCAGGTGTGTATATGATTATGGCCACACTTGATGTGACCATGGCTCCCCTTGGAGCTGGCCTGGCCCCTGCCACCAGGGCCCCATCAGATTGACTGCAAGATCTTCCCTCCAGCACTTCCAGTAAATTTTTGTTTTAACCTAAGAGTAGTTTTGAAGCTGAACTGTGTTACAAAGGAAACTAAACAGAATATTGGACATCTAAAGAACGGGCAACAACAGGTGCTGGCGAGAATGTCGAGAGAAGGGGCACTTTTACCCTGCTGGTGGGAATGTAAACTGGTCCAACCTCTATGGAAAGCTGTATGGAGGGCCCTCAAATTAATGAAAATGGAACTACCATTTGACCCAGCAATTGCTCTCCTGGGAATTTACCCAAAGATGACTTCAATGTGGGTACAAAGGGACACCTGTACTCGGATGTTTATTGCAGCACTATTTATAGTTGCAAGGACATGGAAGTAACTGAAATGTCCCAAAACAGATGAGTGGATGAAAAAAATGTGGTATATGTTCACAATGGAATATTACTCATCAATTAAAAATGACAAATTAGATGATTTTATGATAACATGGATGAACTTAGAATAATTCATATTAGCAGAAATAAGTCAAAAAGAAAAAAACAGAAACAAAATGTTTTCACTACTATATGGGACATGGGAAAGATAAACAAAAATTCATGAAGAAAAGTCAAAACAAGCCAACAACCAAATTGAAGTACACAACCTGGGAGGTGGGGGAATGGGACAGGGTGGGAACAGTTGGAGGGGATGAACCTCAGAGATCACAGAGATGTGAAATTCATATATAAATAAAGTATTTAAAAATGTTAAAATTCAAATACAATTTAATTTGTTCTCATTAGCTAGCTATCTGTTATGGGTTCTGATAGGGTAACTGATCTTAGACTTACCCCTTATCATAAGCAACCATGAACTGTCCAAAATATGTGACTCAACTTCCTGGCCTCACTGGAAAAAAGAAAGATTTGCAGAGTGCAGCAGTTCTAAAGATCTGGGAATTCATAAGTCAGAGTTCATCACAATTGTCATGGCTTTAGTCTATAGTTTAGGGCACCAGAGTGGAATTTCAGAAATCTGTGTTAGGCTCCCATCTGTATGAATCCTTGACCAAGGGCTGAGTTTGGTATGTGCAGATTAAGAATTCTTAAGGCCAGGAAATCAAAGCTACAGTGAGAGTCATGCAGATCTACTGACAGTCATTGAGGTGAGAGTGATCATTTGAACTCCAGACTCAGAATAAGAGTGACATTGTTACTAATGGGCATCCAGCAGAGACCTCAAACACAACAACTAAGAGTAAGGATAATGACCTAGAATAGGTCTATTTTTGGTATCTCACTGGTTTTATTGAGTCATAGACTTAAAAGAGATGCCTTTATTTGAATATCATTTATACCTCAATGATTACTGTTGGCAGCCAGACGCAAGTACGAGAAATGAAACGAGGAGGAGAGATGGCCCAGCCACAGCCGGGGGTCAAATGGAAGTATGAACCATGAGACAACTTTATTAACAAAAGGGAGAGGTATTTATAGGCACAGGTCAAAGGCCTGAAGGTCTGGTGAATTCCATGAAAGATAAACCATCCTGAGAAACAATTGGCTTTTCTAATCAAGGTGTAAATCTGAGGATGTGGAAGGTGGTCTCTAATCCTGGGAGGATCTTCACATTGATAAGGAAAAACCAGGCGTACCATTTGCTTACATCAAAAGGTCATTCCAGATAGCTCTCCTGGGTTTTCCCAGGGGTCATTAACGAGAGAGGTTTTCCTTTATCTCGTCTGGTAAGACTCTT
>PVHY01010472.1:0-51755 GCA_004024945.1 Uropsilus gracilis
CTCCTCTTTCTTTCTCTCTCCTTTTGTTAAATCACAACTTTGCATACAATCAGATAATATACTAAGAACATTTTTTTTAAAACTTTTTGAGGACTTTGTCAAGGTATGCAAGAGCTTCTGCAAATTCCTGAACTGTGCATTTTCTTTGGAAGTCTTCCTTTTCTTATCTTGCAGTGTCCTGTTCCAGTTCTAACAACTCTTGCCAAGTCTTCAGATACTGCTCTAGATGTGCCATTTGCTCCCACCCATCTTGCTGCCTCGGCCTCAACCTTACTGATTTTTGCAACCTCTTCATCTTTGCCAAATCCTTTGAAGTCATGAAAGAACCTCTTAAGTGTCTTCTTTCAGATGTCACCCAAACACTTTTTGGTGACATTCCCCTAAGTCCCAGTAAGGCTCTTGATGACATAAGAGATGTTTGAATCTTTCCAAATCTGCAGAGTGTCTTCTTCAGCTATAACAATATCCCAAGCAAAAACCCTCTTCAAACAGTAGACTTTAAAAGCTGCTAGTAAATTTTGATATATTGAATGAATCAAATAGGTGGTGTTTGGAGGAGAAACACTACCTTAATTTTGGAACAAAGACTGTGAATACAAGGAACATGTCCAGGTTTATCCTCAAAAATAAGTAAAATCTTGAAAGCTATGCTCTTCCCCAAACTGTACTCTTCAACCTTGTTGGCATTGCAATGAGGAGGGCATCTTGGAAAAAACTCTGTCAACCACGAGATTTCATTGTCCCTGTACTACACTACAGTAGTACAGTGTGTGGTTTTCCATAAACATAAAGGTGTTGGGATCCAACTGTGTCATCTCACAAAGGGTTTAATTTATAGCCTGTAACATTGTCCCCAGCAAGACATTATCCTGACCTTAAAACCTGAAAATTGATGTTAACTTGACCTTGTAGATGTTCCTTTCAGGTTTCCATTTCTAGAACAAGGAGGCCTCATCCATATTGAAGACTTGCTTTGATCAACAATCTCCTTTTATATCATCATTCAAAAAGAATTTAACTTCCTTTATAACAGCATTCACAGACTCATTTTCATATTACATTATGAATACTATTCTTGATCATTTCTACCACATGAAACTAGCAGGGATCACAATGTATAGTCCAGTTCAGGCATTTCTTTGTGTGTATGTGTGTGTGTTCATGCACGTGCACATTCGTGTGTGTGTGTTTGCTTTCATGCTGAAGAGGATTCACTTCTGTGTCTGATCTTCAATTCAGGTCATTAGAAGTGTCTCCACATATGATATAGGTCTTTCTGGTGTGGTTGTTAGTCAACTTATTTTCAGGGAAGCAGATCCTTTAACAATGTTTCTTCTTCTTCTTCAAGATGGTAGCTCTGACAAAATGGATGATGCCTGGCTGAAAAACAACATCCATTGCTGAATTTCTACCTTCATAGTCCTTTATTCCTTTTATTTTTTAATTATTTTATTGCACATACATATACAAATATGTGTATAGAATATGTATATATAGGTATACATGTATACACACATATTACATCATTGTGTACCCTGGGATTCTCTCATCACCTTATCACCTGTGAACTATCTTTACTCTCTTGTGCCCTTCCCTCCCCTGACTTTACCTTCCTCCCCCTCTTTGCTTTATACTTCCTTTCTGTTTCAGTTTACGTTTTTTCTTGTCTGTTTGTTTTACTTATATCATTCATATAAGTGAGACTATCCTGTATTTCTCTTTTGCTTTCTGGCTTATACCTGCTAACATCTAGCTTCTAGCTCCATCCATGTTGCTGCAAATAACATGTTTCTTCTAGCTCCATCCTTCTAGTTCCATCCATGTTGCTGCAAATGACATAAGTTTGTCTTCTTTGATTGATGCATAATATTCCATTGTATACATTACATATACCACATCTTTTTCAGTCATTTGTCTGTTTAGGGCATTTGAGTTGTCTCCTTATCCTGGCTATTGTAAACAGTGCAGCAAAATACATCTGAGTACAAGCGTTCTTTAGATATAGTGTTTTTGTATCCTTTGGGTGGATGCCAAGGAGTGGGATTGTTGCATTGAATGGTAGTTCCATTTTCAACTGTTTGAGGGTTCTCAAAAAAGCTTTTCATAGAGGCTAAACTAGTTTGCATTCCCACTAACAGTGTGAGAGTGTTCTTTTCTCTCCACATCCATGTCAGTACTTGCTGTTGCTTGTTTTTTTGATATGGGCCATTCTACTGGTGTAAGATGGTGTCTTAGTATAGTTTTGGTTCACATTTCCCTGATTATTAGTGATGTGGAGCATTTTTTTGTATACCTATGGGCCATTTGTATTTCTTCTTTTAGAGAAGAGTCTTTTTTAGAGACTAGGTCTTGCTATATTGAGTGGGTTAGAGTTAGACCCAAAGATTCAAGCAATCCCTGGCCTTAGCCTCCCAGCACTGGGATTATAGGCACATGCCACTGCACCTGGCCTTTTCTCCACTTTTTGATTGTGCTTTTTACACCACTAAAAATTAAATATCTGGGTTTGAACCTAACAAAAGGAGTAGAAAACCTATACAAAGAAAACTACAAAACATTCTTAAAAGAAATAGAAGACATAAAAAAATGAAAAGGCATTCCTTGCTAATGGATTGGAAAAATAAATATTATAAAAATGGCTATTCTACCAAAATCTGTCTACAGATTCAATGCTGTGCCATAAAACTTCCAATGACATCCTTTAAAGAGCTAGAGCAAAAATTACTGAAATTCAAAAGTTCTAATATCAAAAAGCCCCTGACCAAGAAAAAAAAGGAGAGAGAGAAAGAGAGAACAGAGATATTACTATTCCAGACTTCAAATTATACTACAAAGCCATGGAAATTAAAACAGCATGGCACTGGTACAAAAACAGACAACCAGACCAATGGAACAGAATTGAATGCCCTAAAATAAAACCATACATACACAGTCAACTAATATTTGCCAAAAGAGTGAAAAATTTACATTGGAAAAAAGACAACCTCTTCAATAAATGATGCTGAGAAAACTGGACCAAGACATACAAAAAAATGAACCAAGATGCCTCCCTCACACCATGTACAAAAACCAACTCAAAATCGATAAAAGACTTGCATGTAAGACCTGAAACCATAAAATACATAGAGGAAATTTGTACAAAACTCTCCATGAATTATATTTCAGAAATTATTTCAGGACACATCTACAACTGGCAAAAAAAAAAAAAAAGAAGAAAAACATAAACAGCTGGTACTACATCAAACAAAAAAATACAGCAAAAGAGATAATAACCAAAATAAAAATAAACCCAACTGAATGGGAAAAAATTGCCCTCCACGCAAGTGATAAGGGCCTAATAACAGAGATCAATGAAGAACTCATACAATTTAGCAAAATTAAACCTTTTTTGCTATTAATTTAGGTCAGGTATGTGGTCTGTAGCTGACAGAATTAGCAAAGGATTTTATATGCCAAGGGCCTTGGCAAACAATACAACACAAGAGTAAATCTAGTACAAGGAAAAATCACACTATCATGGGACATGGTAAACACAGGATGTAGAAGGCTGCTGTTTGTGTAAAGCATGATGACCTTGTGACAGCTACAATATCCCCAGGCAACAGGCCACCATCATAGATGTGATCAAAACATTGTTATATGACACAAGACTATCCATAGTTATGCTTTTATATTTATAGATGATACGTTTATATTCTATTTGAATTATTTAATATATATACAAATTATACATTTTTTGTCTCTGTGTATGTCTCTTTATCTCTCTCTTCTAAGTATGCTTGTGTGCACTTATATATACACAAAATGAACCTCTCACACTCTCTCATTCTTGCTCTCTCTTCTCTTTCTCTCCATGACAATGCATGTTAAATTGAATCTAATCTGTTAAAAGAATATTGTAAGGTTTACTCAGAGATTGCCTCTGAAGTTTAACTTATTTATATAAGTAATATGCATAGCAACAACACCTAGTATATAGGAAGGATTGTACTGTTTCCTTTCCAGAACATTTACACTTCAAGGCCGGGCACGGTGGCTCGTGCTTGTAAGCTTCAGCCTATGAAGCGGCCTGGGCTAGGGATCGCGGTTCGAGTCCCGCGTGGGACCGTAGCGAGCCTGGTTCCAAAAAACAAACAAACAAAAAAAAAGCTGGGTGTGGTGGCGCGCGCCTGTCATCCCAGCTACCTGGGAAGCTGAGGCTGGGGATTGCTTGAGTCTGTGGTACCCGGGGCAACGAGAACCTGCGGTTCCACAGTCAAAAAATAGCAAGACCTAGTCTCAAAAAAAAAAAATTATTTCTCTATTTCCTTATAACTCACTTAACTATATTTCCAAGTATCTCAAACCATCTATTTTATTTTCTGTCTTCCATGTTCATACCATATATTGGTCACTTCATTTTTATACTTAATCATCTATATTTTTAAAAGATTTAATGCACTTCATAAAATTGGACCATTTTCAGATCGCTTTCCTTTTACTTTTGGAATTAAAGTTGACATGCACAAATATATGTTTAGATGTGTAAGTGAATCATTATCACATTATCAGATCTTGGGGTATTTCTATTAAGAATTGGGACCTGCAGTCCCTTTTTTTAAACATGAGTGGCTTATTTAAATGCGTGACAAAATGATGACAGCAAAAGTGATGGCATCCCGTTTTTCAGATTCAGGACTTAAGAAACTAGCCTTGTTCTTATCTTAGAATATAATCTCCAGAAACCTTAAATAAAGTTCCATGTGGGTCTTACTACCTTGAGACCCCTATGTTGGAGTGTCAGTAGCAGTCCATCTCACTCTTCCAGTGTTTACTGCCAAGATTCTAAATGTGAATAAAGTCATCCAATCCTCTACCAATCCATTTATCATTTAGTTACCTCTTATGGACCTTGATCAATACTACAGGAAGCCAAAGAGTTGCTGAGCTAAGCCCTATCAGCAATCAATCAATATATATTTGTACTTCTCTCAATCAACCTATATATAACTTGATCAATGCTACATGAAGCTAAAGAGATTCCCAAGCTAAGCTCTGTCAGGATTCCTGTCCACCAAGACTGAGAACTCTAATAAAATGGGAGTTATGTTAAGCACTTAGTTTGTGGTCTTTTGTAACATAGCAAGAGAGTTGAAGAATGATACATTTGTAGACAAGAAGTATCATGTTCCTGTCATCAGTGGGTAGGGTTAGTATGGTCTGAGAGGGTACAGCATGATATCCACTAGACTGTGGAATAGATGCATGAATTTCAGAATAAAGATATCATACTTTGATAAATTAGAACAATTTTCTAAGTATTTGTCAATCATTTCCCACAAATCTGGAAATATTTCATGTTCTGTGTTGATTTAACATACTCTTTCTCTCAAAAGTATTCATTTTTTCAGGAGATTATTATGAGTATCTGATTCAGATCTCTGGTATTCATGCACTTATGAGGTATAGCTATGATAAGTTGCACATGACTTTTATGTGAGTTGTAAGATATTTCTGAAACAACTGTCATTATACCAGATTAAACCCAACACATTATTCTGCTAATACTATGTTCAGATGAATGATAAATTAAGTTTTGTCGTATGCCAGCTACTATTTGTGATATTTCTAATAATTCTTACATTAGAATATAGACATTGAAGGACAATAAGAGAGTATGAGAATTTCTCAGATTCTCTTAGTATTTAGATATATTAAGGATAGTTAAAATGATGGCAAATGTGGTCCTTGCTTAAAATTGCCTCCTAGACTGATGCTCCCAGCTTCGGTCAGTTGCGTTTCTCTTTCTACAAGCCACATATTTCCTCAGAGGAGGGATAAAGACATTCTCTCTATTCTCAGGGCTTTGGTCATAAAACATAAATTTGAAACATAAAACATAAATTTGAAGAGGAGATTTACATTTCCAGCCACAATCTTTTTACTGAGTTTCAAACCCATAGTTTCTCTTGCCTAAAAATAGGTCAGTCTAGGTGACCCTCTAATACTTCAAACCAAGATGAGCAAGGTAGAAAAAAAAGACTCATTATGTTCAGCTGCATAATCATTTAAATCTATCAAGCCAGAAACTTTAGAGCAGCTTTTATCTTTCTTTCCCCTCATCCTATAGGTAATTGAACTTCAAGTCCAGTGATTTCTATCTCTGAAACCTGCTTCTGTTTTATTCCAAGTCTCCATTTCCACACAACCTAGACTCCCTTCAATTGCTTCCCGCATTTGCACAATAATCTCTTTCTCTTTTTAAAGACAAATCACTTCAATATATCTGTTGTTGAGCATGGTGTAAAAGGAAACAGAATTCAGTAAGAAAGAAGTTCTTTTTTCAACATAATGTTAGAGAAAAAATCTCATCTTAGGAAATGGTATGGTTTTTCCATTCTGGTTAAAATTACTATGTAAATGGCTAAAGTTAAAATTTTATTAAATTGCAGCACACACACACACAAACAGGAGTGTGCACAAATCCTAAATGTACAGTTCAGGAAATGTTTTAAAAATGAACACCAATCAGCAAGCATCATACTAGTAAAAAGTTTTTCTGGCACTCTCAAAGACATTTCTATGTACCACTTTTGGTTACTTTGGAACATTATTATATAAAGGGAATAGCTGTGATGATAGTCTTCTTGCTCAATTATAAAGTTGATGTATATTCATAATGATGTTTATAACAGTAATTTATGTTTTCTTATGGTTGTATGATATTCTATTATATGGATATATTGTAATTTATCCAGTCTGCTCTTGTTTGGACTTTTCAGTTTTGGGTAAATGTTAAGGGAGCTAATATGAACATTTTTTTCTATGTCTCTTGCTGCCAGTGTGTGATATCAACAATTGTATTGAGTTTATTTCTTAGGATTGCAATTATTGGATTATAGAAACTTGTCTTTATAAATATTACCAAAATAGTTTTCCCAAGTGGCTATATCAATTTGTATTTCCAGCATAGTATATGAGTGTCCCTGAATGCAAACTTTGCTACCTCTTTATAGTGTATCTTTCATCTCAGAATCATTTAGTGAACATAAAGTTGTATTCATTCTAGATTTAATTTGTACTCCATAATGACAAATGGAACTTGTTACATTTCTTATGTTTATTGACAATTTTTGTATCTTTTCATATGTGGAATGCCTGTTTAAACACTTAGGACACTTGAACAAGTGTGGCTGCTTGCTCTGTTTTCAGTGTTTGTATATGTTTACATAAATCGTAATTGATTCCTTTGTGGAATATGTGTCTAGAAGTATTTTCTGCTATGTGACCTGTCTTCTCACTCTTGTATACGGCCTTTTCATAAATATAGACTTCTAGTTTTAGAGTAATTCAATTTATCAAGTCATTCCACTTTAGTTAGTGTTTTGTTAAAAATCATCTATTCATAGATGTTATTTTCCATGGTGTTTATTTTTTTACCTTCAATTTTTAAAACTTTATTTATTGATTTTACACACACACACACACACACACACATATATATATATATATATATTTACATTGTTATATACTCTGAGGTTGTCCCCCACCCTGTCACCCATGAACTGCCATCCCATTTCCCACATGCATCCCTCCCCAACTTCTCCCTCTTTTGCTTATGCTTTAACTCTGCTGTCAGTTTGTTAGTTTTAACTTTTTCTTTTCCCTTTTTTGTTTATATCCCTATATCCCACATGTAGGTGAGATCATCCAGTATTTCTCTTTTATGCCTTCAATTTTTTGATCTATGAATTATCAGGAATAAATTTTTATGCAAATAGTGAGTTAACGGTGTAAATGTTTTTCCATATAAATATCCAATGGACCTAATGTAACTACTGAAAACACCACTTTTTCTCACTCCAATATAATTATATCACTTTATAAATCAGGTGATATTGTATGTGAAGCTCAGTTTCTGGATTTTTTTTCTCTTTTCTTAATTTATTCACTTATACATATAATGATATCACACTCTCTGAATCATAATAGCTTGATGATGATTGCTGTGAAATCTTGAATTTTCTTCTGTTAGTTCACAATTTTATCCTGACTACAGCATTGTATAAAAACTTTAGAATAGGTTTGCCAATTTTCACAAAGCTTCATGACATTCAATTCTATTGCTTTGAAATTATAGTTTGACTTAGGGAGAAGGCTTATCTTAAAAATATTGTTTCTTGTTTCTTCCAAACTTTGGAATATAGTGAATTTCCTTATTTATTTATTTATTTATTTATTTATTTATTTATTTATTTATTTATTTATTTGTTGTTTGTTTATTTATCTACTTATCTGTCTGTTTATTTATTCTTAATTTTCTCTCTAATAATAATCTGTCATACAGGATCAAATTCAGAGCTCTTATTTTGTCACATACTATTCTTTATAACATAATCTCAAGGATGTCTCCTATGTACTTGATTTCCTGCCACTTCCTACATTCCATACTACCCCAAATTCTTGAAAACATCTTAACATGCCTAGAGTACAAAAGGGTATTGTTCTTTACGACTTAGCTTTGATATGTTATTTTTTCCTATTTTTCAAAAATGTTCTCTTCTGTACCTTGCAACTTTATAGCAATAACTTAGCATCTCTGGTAAGTCTCCCTTTGCAGAAGAAATTGCATTGCTTTAAATGGTTGATAATACACTGTTTTTATATGACTAGGTTTAATTAATTCATGTCATTGTTTCTCCTACTAAGTTGAACTGCTCAAGGTCACCCAGTGCCTTCTATTTATCTTAGTCCCAGCCATACCTGACTGACTGAGTGGATATGCCCCTGTTAGAATTCTAGCCCATTCATTTGCCTAGTCACATTAGAATGAGAGAAACCCATATGCTTTTATGATTTTGTAGTGTCTTAGAGTTACTTGGTATCCAAAATAGTTAAGAAAGCAGATAACAAGTGTACCCTCAAGGTTTATCTTTCAAGAAAATTCCCTTAGCACTGTGTTCTTAAGCCTCATACACTTTGGCTTAGCAGTGCTAAGTGTATAATTGGTCTATAGACTAATTACAATAGACTCATGTGCAGGCCACATAGGTCTGATCCCAGACCTTCTGAATTAGAAATAAGGGACTGCGAATGTACATTTCAGACAAGCATCTGGAATAGTATTTCTAGGCATTATCTTTTCAGAATCATTGACCTAGAAATGACCTTCTGATCATTCTTTCAAGTGGCAGCCTTGGATCTAAAAGCTGAGTTATCCTCTGGGGATTAGAGCCTGAAGATCTCTCTCCAGTCTCCTTTCCCCCTGAAAGGATGTAGAATAGTCTGAAACTAGATTTCTAGAAGCACAGTGGCCTGAAAGCTCTGGCAGAAGACAGTTTCAGTTGAAAACAGATCATCTCATATGTGAGAATTTTTATCCGAGATCAGTATAAGGGGAAACAGGAAGAAAACTGTGTCTACCATTAAAGTGGAAAATCCTCCATGTTGGATGCCAAACCAGGTCTAAGGGTGTTTGACTCTGGTTCTTGTTCATCCTCCCTTAGTCATTTTGTTTGACCTCTGGTGCCATGGTTATAGTCTAGACACTCTTAGGGATGGCTGTAACTCCATTATAAGAGAGGTTAGTCTCTATGGGCCAAGTTAAGTCATTTCTGGTGACTCACATAAAAACAAAGGAGGCAAGGAGGCAGTGAATGAGTACCCTCCCTATTCAGGGCACAGTGGCCTTTGGGATTCCATGGTATTTTTTTTTTCCAAACCTAGAAATGAGCAGACCTAATTCTTGTCCTCTCTCCACTTCAACCACATGAGCCACTCTATTCTGTCCCAGAGTTTGTAGACCAGCAGGCCTGATTAGTTCATAGCAGAAGGGGTTAGGCTGAAATTAAAAGCTGACCTACAGGGCAATTCAGAAACTCAGGTCACTTACACATGAAGTCAGAACAAAGTGAAAAATCTCTTTAACCCTGAGCAAAATACCAACCAGAAGAATATTTCAGGCTCACTTAATTTTGATGAGGATGCTCTTTTATTCCTTCCTTATAAATATCTCTCCACACTCTTTTTAGCTTCCTGACGTTTGGATGCTCATAGATGGATGTATAACCACAAGGAGGGAGAAAAACGCTGAATTTAGAACCACAGTGTTGTTCAAATTATTGGGAGAATGTAGTCCCTGGGACATATGCTGAGACAGTAAGGGCTGATCCATTTCCAGATGGAGCTCTCGCACCAAAACCACAGAAGGACTGTGAATTTGATTTCACATCTAGCAAAGCCTCATTGCAATCCAGCTGCTTAAGAATCCTCTTCCAAGGCAGATTTACAAGAGGGTCAACAAAGATCATGTAATAAAATGTTCCTAGATAAAGACTATGCATGAAAATGCATTGAGTTTTCTATAACTAAAGATTACTCTATCAAGTGAAACCACTGAAAACCCTAGGTTCCTGCTTCTGTTGCTAGTTGAAGAAATGTACTAAATAAAAAGATAGCAATTCTATTTTGGGAACTGGTAACTTTGGGCTGGCAAGAAAATATGTAGTTTCCCTGAAAGTTCACTGACCTTCTAAGTTGTCTTGGCTTTCAGAAAAGTGGCAGTAATAAAAGTAAAGTGGATTCTTTGTTTTCTTATAACAGTTAAAGGATTCCCCAAGACTGTATACAATATGGAGTGGTGAGCATGAAGGGCACAGGTTTTACCTAGAGCCAACAGCACAGCTCAAAAATTCCTGAAATGTAACTTATCAGTAAGAGTGAGCAAATCCAAGTTCATGAAGTCACGAATTACTCAAGGCGAACTCTAGGATAAAATTTGCTCATACGAAATGATATTAATATTTGTTCAGAGTCAACTCTTTGTTCTGAAACATTGTGAAAGCAAATATGTCAGAGGCATTAGCAGCAATTCTCTGGTCACTGACACCATATTCATCTTAGTAGAGGTATGATGGAACCTGAAATTAATTTAGTTAATTCCATATGTGAAACAAAGATGAGGAGGCTAATATGAGTCCCAGCTGCAGTGAGTTGGAATATAAAGCTGTGTGATGGATCATTTGATGCCTAATGTATATCATAATCACTACAATTTGTAGGCAGTAGTCCTCAACCGTAGTTGCTTAAAAAAAACACACAAAAAAAACTGACACCTCCTGCCCCCACATTCCTATGTAATAACTCTCCACTATCAGCAGTTTTTAGGGCTCCCCAAGGGGATTCTAAAATACAATTAAGTCTGTAAACCACCAACCCAGTGAGGTGGGTCATTATTGATCAACTCTGACTACTTAAAATTACCTAAAAAATGTTTTTTGAAAATTCTAGTGTAATCTAGGCCCCATCCCAGACCAATTAAACGAGAACAAGCAGTATGAACACAGATATTTTTTTAAAGTTTGTCTAGATCACTCTATCTTGAAGACACAATTCAGAATGAGTGATTGATGGTCAATTTTCTCACAAGTAAATTAAGTGCACTTTAATGGTGTTATAATTTAAAATCATATGGTGAATCCTAACCTAGTAAAACAGATTTTCTTGGTTTTCAAGAATCTAAAATCTAGGGTGTGTATGCATGTGTGTGTGTACATTTATGTCTTTACTATAGATTGGAATGTAGAGAACAGAAATGAAAAAGACAGCATTTCATCTTCAAGGGGTGATAGAGGGATTGCCTTGAATTTAAATATGTTCCATCAGAATATTGGTGTCAGAAAAATATTGGCAGAAAAAGCGCTGCAGATTATTTTTTCTTAATTTGTAAAACTGGGACAGATGAACCTCATCTCAGTTTTTGTGAGGAGAAATTCTCTCCTGCAGGAGGTACTGTCATTCGGCTGTTCAAACCCTAATGTGTTTGAAAATGCTGATGCACTAGATATTTTTCCTTTCCAAAGGAGTCGGTTATGAAACATCTAAAAATGTAGCATGAAACAAAAGAGACTTAACTTATAATTGCTCTGTTGAAGCATTTTGTGCAAATCTTGGCAGATCGGTGACTCCATTTGCAAATCTCAAAATTTGAAAGTCAGCACTTCTTAGGTGTTTGGAATCTTCCTGTTCAAGGATTGTGTCGCTGTATTTGCAAATATCAAGTAGGTTTTGAGCAAATGAAAGAAGGGCTATTTGTTTGTGTCTATGTACCAACAATTCGTTTTTTTATTTTTACGATCTTTTTCTATATGATATATTACTGATGACATTTCTGTGATTCAGAAATTTATTATACATGCATTGAAAAATGAGAAAACAAAAGTTTTTTGAAGTTAGGCAACATTCTGAAAACCACACTCACATCATTTTCCCATTTGAAGGATCCATTTTCATCAATACATATAATAAAGATTTTGTCTTGTGAGAAATAAAGACCTGGTTGCCTCTCTCTCTGCACAAGGAACAGTTGGGTATGATTTATGCTTTCATTTAGTTGTTTGTGAGCACATAACATAGTCTGCATTAACCAGAACTCAGGGAATCTTACTATTGGTGCCACTCCTTTTACTGTTCAAATTTCTGTTGGATTTCTTATAGTGTATTACTTAAAATCTCTGTCTTAGTAAGTACAGAATGGGAAGTAAGACAGGTTTCTGCGTTGATGATTTAGTGTTTCTCCTGTTATTATTGAGAAAATGGAATAATACTGTACAACAGTGTATAATAGAAAAGGGTCAACTTTTGGGAGTCTTTTTTTTAGATCCTCCTAAAAGCAGTGTTCTCTGCCCTTCTCTTTTTTCAAATCTTTTTAAAGTAATTTTTTATTAAGGTAACATTGATGTAAAATACTATATGATTTAGAAATATATGATTTCAAATCTTTTTTTCTTCACACCACACCCACCACCAAGGTTTTGCCGTCTTTCACCAGACTTCATGGCGCCCCTCCTTCCTTTACATTCCATATTTTACTTTACTGCTGCTCTCCTGCTGTATATCTGACTCAGTTTTATAGTCAGATTTCGAGGGTTTGTTCTGTCTGACTCTGTTTATCTATATTCCACACATGAGCAAAAACACCCTTATATTTGTCTTTCTCCTCCTGGCTTATTTCACTTAACATAATCTTCTCCGGTTCCACCAATATTGCCACAAATACCAAGGATTCGTCAATTATTTTATAGTTGAGCGGTCTTCCTTCCTTCTTATATATAAACCATGTCACCTTAATATGTTCATCTCTCTTTGGGTACTAGTTGGCATTATAATTTGGCTGTTATAAATAATGCTTCAGCAAACACAGGAATGCATATATCCCTTTCAATTAGTGTTTTTTGTCTTCTTTGGGTAGATGCCTAGGATGGAATTGCTGGATCATAGGATACATATATTTTTAACATTTGGAGAAAACTCCATATTGTTTTCCATAGGGGCTTAACTAGCTTAGCTAGTTTGTATTCCCACCAACACTATGATGTTATGGCACAGACTAGCATTTCTTTGTAACCAAAGGTGATATTATTGGGAAAATGTATTCTGAGATGCCTAAGTATTTTCTAGTAATTCAGAGTTTGGGGATTGCAGAGAGTTGGAAGAGTAGAAGTCCCAAAGATAGAATATGGAAGGGAGAAAATATTGTTAATGAAAGAAGGTGATGACTGAACTGTTTCTGAACAATGGATTTGTAACCATAGGATTCCTGAAAGAGGAAGAAACAAGAATGAAGCCTTCTCTAACCCATTCTCTACCCCTCTTCCCTTATTCTGAGGCCCTGCAGGAACAGCAGAGCACTCTCTGCTACAGTTGAGGGATACAACCCCTTAGTGGGCCCCAAGTCTTCTTTCTATGCTTTTTAAGTCTTCTTAAAATAAAACACAAAAGAAAACTAGAGTGAAGTGGAACGTGATCTAGGGAAACGAGAAACCAAATCTCTTTTCTCCCTCAGGTTAATCTTTCCAATCACATATGTAAAATTACAAACACCTACTTGCCCTCTGCTATATTTGCAAATAAGTCACAGATCTTCATTGAGAGAGAGAGGGGAATTAAATGAACATGCAATAAATCTCTATTATGTGTTTAAACATTCCATATTTTTTTAATCTGCTCATTTTGTTGTGATTAAAATATCTGTAAACCTCTATTTTGTAAGGAACAAAGCTCAGGTTGATTAACATATCATGAAAAAGCAGCAGTGAAAGACTTGATTCTAATTTCGCTTCCAAAGCCTTGTTCTTTCCTCTGTCAGACTGGTCAGTGAAGCAGGTATTAACTGAAAAATGTAGAATATGGAGAGAGGAAGCAATGAATAGTTATGAGTTTTTCTTAACTTGCTGCTTTGGTTAAGTTTTTAGAAAAGTGTCTGGACACAGTACATAATAAATGGAACAAAATAAATTGTAGCTATTATTGTTTATAGCATTGATTATATTTTCAAGGAAAGCCATTTTTTATATTAGAAAAGCAGCTTTTTTGTTTATTTTTTTATTGAAATAACATTGGTTTACAAGACTGTATATGATTCAGAGTTACAGGTTCATACCTCTTTAGCTGTATGTTGTCACACCACACTCATAGTCCTCTACCACAATTCACTGAATACATTCTCTTTTTTTCCCACTCCCTCCAATAAAGAAAAGTAGATTTGCTATATATAATTTATTTTTCTTTCAGCTTACCCAGTGTTGTAACTGTTATGTAAAGGACTGTGAATTTGTCATGAGTTGGGCACAAAGTAAAAAGGACTTGGTTTTGGACCTCAAGGACAATATAGTATAACAGAAGATCACATAATTAAATATCTAAAATGAAAGTTAACATATGACAAATGTTATAAAAGTGATTGACAAAGTGCAAAGAAAATATGTTTACCAAGGCACTAATCAAGTAATGGTGGTTGCTTGATCAGAGTTTATGGCATTTTTACAAGATTTGGTAAAAACAACAATAAAGAAGATGGAGTTAGTCAGAGGCAGAGGCTAGAGGAGACACAGAGGCTGATTAATGAGGTTTCCTTGCGCTCTCATTGCCCATATGTTAAAGTGAGTCATCATGATTAGTGACGCTCAGGAGAGAGAACTTTGGGTCACTGTAATCTTCCTGAACCTAGTTAGTCAGTTTCCTAAAATAAGAGTATTTGTGTCAGTAAAGTTTATCTGGTAGATGGATTATATAAATGCCTTCAACTATCCACTGTCCCTTGTTTCCAGACTCTTTGCAATATGACTTGTACCTCTTTGCTTCAAACGGTAGGGTCTGTTTCTGCAACCCTTGAATATGGACAGACCCTCTGGCTTATGTTGGTCCAAACAATGTAGCAGACATCTATGCCAATTCAAAACATTTTACCAATTTCACTTAGAGAACTATTATCATCTTGAGACCAAACATAACCACATGAAGCTGAATCAGTTCAGTGAATTCAAGGGAGGCCTGAGATATGTGAGAGAACTCAATTAAGAGCATGACTTTTAGATCTTAGAATCCACTCTCATCTTCAGCTGAGCACAGGCCAGAGTCTAACCCTCAGGAAACCCACCCAAGTCAGCAAAACTTTATAATCAACTCATAGACTCTTGAGAAAAAAAGGTTATGTTTATAAATCACTGAAGTTTCAGGTTGGATTGTTAGATAGTAGTAACTAACTCACAATGCATCCCCATCTCCCTGCCCCCTGGACTAACAGTATGCCTGATAGAGGTTAACCTCTGCTTATCTAAAATCAAAATAATCATACAATCATGCAATCCATTGAACGGCTTTCATTTGATGGAGATGCAGAAAACGTTGGGTTGAAAATGTTTATACTGTGTAAAGTAGCCATTTCTCTGTCATAAACAAAGAAATTTTGGAGAAATCACTACTCATCATGTATCTTTGAAAACAAATATCACATTTCTGCCTCCAGTTGTAATGGATTAATACAGAGATTTATTCTCACATTGCATAATCAAGAAAAAGGAAACAAATATAGAAAAATGTACAGAATATGTGAAGTAATGTTTAAGATATTAGGTAATAAGTAAAGTAGGTATTGATGCTAAGAAAAGGAAATAAGCAAGATATGCATTCTGATCACCCCAATTTCTTCTTCAGGACATTTTTCAGGACATAAACAATGAGGAATACTTCACCCACCTGTAGAATAAAGGTAACTATAGCTTTGCCATAACCACACTTAAAAGCAAGTTTTGAAAACATTAAAATAAACAAATATCTAAACTTCTTGTTCTAAAGTCCAACACACTTAAAATGAAAACAATATCTAGTACTCAAAAATATGAAATTCACCATGTCTCACATGTTATAAAAGCTGTTGCAAATGTGCAGAAGCAGGAAAATGAGACTACTACTAACAAAAATAAATATATTTAGAAGTAGATATGTATATTAGGTCATTTATAGAATTAGCCAACAAATAATTTAAAAATCTTCATGAAAATATTTACATAAAAACATGAAAAAACAAGAAGCAATAAAGCAGAACAGTCTAAGCATTATAAAAATATCATTCAATTGTAAGGAAAAGTAGATCAGATACTGCAGAAGAAAATATCTGTGAATTTGAACATCCAGTATCATAAACTATCCACACTGACACAAACAAAAGTAAATAAGGTATCAACTAATTAATCATTCAACATATTTGGAAGGCAGGAAGATGGAGAGAAGAAATAAAGGTATGCTGTTTCAAGGTAACTACATTACTCCTGAAGTATTTAAACATAGACTACATAAGTTAAAGATATTTAATTAAATCGTTAAAATGTCACTGATTTAGATAACATGTCAATTAACACAGAAGAAGACAGGAAAACCATGACAAGAAGGAAAGAACAAATGAAACAATGAGGGGGAAAAGGCAAGATGATTAATATAATCCCAGTATCATAGATAACTGCATTAAGTAAAAATAAGACAGAAATATCTAATTTAAAGCTTATATTGTTAGACTGGATTAAAAAACTATAACTACGTGCTATCTACAACAAAAATAATTAAAATAAAATATCTAATAGGTTAAAAATAAAAGTATGAAAAACAATAGTATGCAATGCTAGTCAATAGAAAACTAAGAGGGTTCTATTAACAGATAAAAATACACTTCAGAAAAAGGAATATTAGCAGGAATAAATAGGAATATTTGACCAAAAAGTCAATTCATTTAGATAATATAACAACTTTAAATATTTTTGTACCTAAGAGTAGAGTTTCAAAAATAACTGAAGAAAACTTTGGCCAATCTGAAATTAGGAATAGACAAGCTCTCTATTATTGCTACATATCCCAATACTTTCTTCGTGGTTTGATAAATAGTCATAAAGTCAAAAAAGTATGGGAAAATTGATCACCAACTTCACTGAATTACGTTGAATTATGTTGAAATATATGTCATTTCTACCACTAATTGAAAGTTTCTAATCAAGTTAAACATTCGCTTACTGTAGTATACTTTGGATATACTATAATAATTACATACACCTATAACCCCATTCACATATTTTTCAAGAGAAATATATATACACAGAGATGAGTAGAATACATCATAGTTCTTAGCAACTGTACTCAGTATAGCCTTAAGCTGGAAAAAATTCCATCACTAGGTAAATGGATGAACAATTTTTGGTGACTTATTAAAAATGCAAAACCACTCAGAAACAAAAAGCAAGATCCATGCAATAAACTGCTTTATATCAGAACCTTCATGCTGCACAAAACAAAATAGATCCCAAAGTGTTCTCATGCTATATTTCCATTCATATGACATTCCAGAAAATGCAGCAGACAAAATGCACGTATTTCCATGGAATTAAGTGGGGACATAAGGAAATCTTTTGATTGTGTGGAAATATTCTATGCCTTCACTGTGTATGTGACACAGATGTATACAATTACCAAACATCACATAACTAAATATTTAGAATAGATGTTGTTTACTGCATGTGAATCATACTTTAATACAATGAATTTTAAGATGTGGTGTCACTTTTTACTCCATTGCTAATAACAGCCCTATTTGGATGAATATAATGTATACCCAATGTGTTAATTAGGAAATAACAATCTTTGAGGAAGAGCATTCTGTGGAATTAATACCTGGTAAGGTCAATTGGTGTCTTGAAATTCTTAATTAAAATTGGTGCTGCCTTCCTCTTTTTCTTAAATGGGGAATGTGAACACAAATGAGTTTCATCTGGAAGGGAAATCCATAGCCATTACAAGTTTCTTCTCTTGATTAGTAAGATGATACAAGACACATAAATTAAACACTCAAATGCAAATAGACTGCTTGTAGTTCTGCTGTTCCCGAAAGTCTGGTGTATGAAGCAGACTTTATGGTTATGGTTTAACTGGATGTCTTAGATGAATGGAGAACTTGGCACTAACCCTGTGCTTTACAATCCTTTAAGCTCATATTAACATGAAGAATAAAGAGAAGCATAAGGATAAGTGAGAGATGCTTTAAGATGGGCTAGAAACACTAAACTGAGGCAGCAAATAACAGAAAGAACAGCCACCAAGAAACAAGAAGCATGGATACAAGCCAATGGTGCTTGGATTGGCCAATGAAGACAAAAAAAAAAAAAAAATGACTAAAGGTCTAAACATGGACAAACAACAAAAAGAAAGGAGCCAAAGAAACAGAGGGGGCATGGTGGGGTGGGGTAATTCCATGGGGACCAACAATTATGCAATCATGTATTGTACAAAATCCAAAAATAAAAAAAAAATTAAGAAGATGGCCTAGAAAATAGCAGAGGAGAATATTTTAGCAGTTTGTACAGGGTAAATTGAAGTGGTTAGACTATTTTCTCCATTGGTCTGCATAGCCAGCACCTGTGACATTGCATCTTCACCATGATTGTGCGGTCCGGTGGGGATGCATATGTGTAAGTGTGCACATGCATACTCCTGGACCTAGGAGAGAGGTGATAAAGGGGTTCAGAAGATGAGCATGAGAGCACAGAGAGGATGAGAGCATGCCACAGAGAATCCAGAGAGAGTGTGAATTTTCCTGGGAGTCTGAGGAGATACCTGCCTCCCAACACCCCTAGTCCCAACCCTACCCTGGCCCTACCCTGCCCTGCCTTACCTGTTCTGTCTCTTGTGTCTGTGTAAATGCTAGAACCTAAGCAGATTGGCCTGCACTACATTTGGTATCACAAGATGCCATTTTCCACTACAGTTGGAATAATGAATCTAGACATAGTGAGTTTGAGGTGCCTATAAGTGTCTAGTTGGAGGCAGAAGATGATACAGATTTTTAGTGACTATTATAGGAACTGCTAGTTATATAGATGTGGAAAGATACCTCTTTCAGGTAGAGAAAGGGAGACTGAGAGGAAAGGAGAGAAAAGAAACATGTATTGTAGACTTGTGTTTTAAGCAGCTCCATGGTTAAAGGAAGAGAAAGAAACATTTAAAGAGAGCTTCCTTGAGATGAAATATATCAGAATATATATTTCTGATTCTCGATTTTAACCAGGTGTTCAACAATTCAATCTTATTTTGGCACTTAGCATCACAATCCACAGATATAATGCTTATCTCCACATTCTTTGATCTGCAGCTCTCTCCAACTTGACTACAAATTCATGAATTCCCATGACCACCTACCCTCACCCTCCAAATTTGGTAATTTATTAGAATGCCTCACAGAATTCAAGAAAACATATCACTCATATTTCTGTAAATTAGAAACTGATTTTTAGTATGTATGCATTCACCCCAAACTGACTATTCATTCTTTTTATTTACTTCTACTATAAATATTTTATGCAGAACCTTACAATTTTAATGTTTCTGATGTCAAGATGTAAATTACTTACATGGTGTAAAGGTTTGGTCAGAGCTTTTTTCTTTGATAATCTCTATTGTTATTTCCAATTCTCTGCAATTTCTACCTGACTTTTAATACTACTTGAAGAAGAAAAATATTATAGATGTTTGTTTGTGTGCATAAATCACACATACACACACCTCAACTGAATTAAGTCAATTTTGCAAGACAGTGATCTTGCAATCTAATCTGATTGTCATTTAGTATTTTTTTGCTTTCTGATAAGAATAGAACACTAGGCACATAACTTCTTAAAACAAACATATATTCCATGTGTTTCTGTGTCTAAAAGGAATGTACACATTGTATATATGGAAGTCACTAATAGTGAAATGCATTTTACTTGTGAGTTTTCCACAGTTGTGAACTTATTTTATAGAACTCAAGTTGATTTTTTTAACTTCTGTGAAAATGCAGTGGCATTTTATGACTTTTGATAGCCACAATATAATGATGGTCTGAAATAGAACAAAAACTTCTACAAAATGTTCAATGATTTATAGCCTATCTAGATTGGGATCCTTATTACTTTTAAAATATAAATACAAATATGTGAATAAACAGGAAGTATAGTCTTTTGAGCAACCTCACTTTTTGTGCTGCTAATAGACTATAACCCCCACCAGCTGACTTACTCTGGAGAAAGATATGTGTGCATTGAAAAATTTGTCTCAGCATAGTGTATTAATGCCTCCCTACATAATAATTTGTTGAAATAATTTATTGAAATACATCCATATCAAATAGAGTTATCTTCAAACCTACTGCTTTTTTACATCATAACTGAGCATAAAACTATATCTTTAAAGATCTCTGTGTTAGAAAAGCTTGATGTCCCTCAGTTCCAAGTGACATCTCATTTTAAATTTGACACTTTTAACTGCAGCACATAATGTCTCCAAATTTGAGCTAATATGCCTGTAAAATCAAGAAAGGATTTATGCCCAAAAACTAAGGAAGAAAAAAAAATCTTTTTACTATCATAGAACATCGCAAACTGTATATAAAGAGGAAATAATATTGAAACATATGCATCTATAACTTTTTTGAAACATGCTTTTATATCTACCTGTTTTATTCAACATTAAGGGGGGCAGAGGTCTTAAATGTACTTTCTTCCAGAGTTCAGGTGATTAACAGATACAAGTGAACTGAAGATGGGTCTTAGAGGACTGACCTGTCTAAAACATGCAAACACTTCACAAAATCAGTAAATTGTTGCTGTGAAAGCCTTATCACTACCTGGGGTTGCCTAGGGAATGTTCTATACACCCATGAAAATGGGCAATTGCTCTAAGTAATGATGAATCTGATAACATGCATGAAAATGATTGGGAGTGGCACAAGAGGAGCTATTTAGATGCTTCTCATATTTTCCTCTTTACGTGCTGTGTCCATGGGAGAGTTAGTGAAATTCTTAAAATTGTATATTTATTTTTGTGGTGTATTTTATATATATAATATTTCAAGTTTTCAAAAGATGCCCCAGAGAAGTATGTAGTATCAAATCTCACAATCATATTAACAATAAGTATAAAAGAAAAAAAATGTGATTTGTCTTAAAGTAGGTCAGATCTGGAATGTGTGTTGTTGATTTGTTACCCTTGATCTCTAATGTATTTTCTCAAACAAGAGAAAGACAGATGGTGGATAGGAAGAAGTAAGGGAAGAAGTATAAAAGAGTTGAAAAGCAAGAGAGGAAAATAAATTTTCCAAAATATACATAAGGTTTAAATCTTAGTTTCAGTGAAGATGATCAGAAGTACTAATCTCAATCTTATGTAAAAAAGTTTTACTAAACTTTAATGGAAATAAGGTTTACTAGACAACATATGTGTGTGATTAGCCTTAAAAACTCTCTTTCTGATTAACTCTATACCTGACAAATACTGCATGCTTTGCATAGACTGTGGAATTGATTTTGTATGTGGTATGAGACAGAGAACCGGATTTGTGATTTTCAGTATTAATATAATATTGAGTCAACCCCTTGGATTGAAACAGTATTCTTTCAAAAAATTCAACAGTGACAACTTTGTGTAAATCAGGTAACTGTCTACTTCTCTGTGTCCGTCCATGTATATGTCTATCCATTTATCCAGTCAGTCAACTAACCAATCATCTATCTCTCTCTTTTTTAAAATAATACATATATTTTTATTGAATAAGTTTTATTTACATTTGCCTTTTGGGTATTCCTCCCCCCTCCCCCACGGCATCCCCCTGACCTCTCATCTTTTCTTTCCATGCCATTTATTGTTTAATTCTTAGTCACTTGGGTTCTTCCTTTTCTTTCCCATAGCAATGTCCTTTTGTCCAGTGTGGACGTGGTTTCCCGGGACACAGTGGCCTGTGCTTAAGTTTCCAGGTGTCTTTTTGTGCTGGCCACCACTTCACACATGATTGTGTTCTTTCAGTGCCTCCTCTTTCTGGTCGGCTGCTCCGACCCATCTTCTGTCATATTTTGTTCCTTCTTTGTTTTGTAGTTCTGGTTGCTGGTATTGAGAGCATTTCTCCCAGTCAAAGTTTGTGCATCATTTTTTTTTGGTCGAGATAGGCCCTGGTAGATGGTTGGTCCAGTTTGTCGTGGGGCCACTGCCCGTCTCTGTGGCTTTCCTCACTCCCTAAAGTGGGAGGATCCTTTGATCATGCTGAAGGCATCTCTGAATGGGAAATTCCATTCCCATCACTGTAGGTCACTGTGGTTGTATTTCTGAGGTAGTTTGTCTCTATAATCAGTCCTATAGTCCTGTGTCCCATGGATCTGACATGTTCGTTGTTTCGGAATATTTGTTTTTCACCTCTGTACTTGTGTACAAGTGCTGTTGAATCATGATTTAGTCGCTTCTGGTGAGGGTTGACTGGATTTGGAGGAGACCAGAAGGAATGACCCCTACCACCCACTGCCCCCCACCAGCCCCCACGCCCCGGGCCCCCCACCAGCCCATGTGTCTGGTGGGGGGGGCTCAATGCCTGCAGCATGGCTGAACCAGGCATGTGGGTGGGACTACCCCACCTTCCCTGGCCACCTCGTGGTATGGTGACGGACAGGGGGGGGGGGCCAGCTGCTCCCCGTCACCCTGGCAGGCAATAGGACTCTCCTACCTTGCATTTCCTGAACTCCAGAAGGAGCATGACAGGATGGATGGCTGGGGCCTTAGTGCCCAGCAGCATGGCTGATCCTCTCTCTATCTCTCTGTCTCTCTCTATCTCTGTCTCTGTCTCTCTCTCTCTCTTTCTAGCTATCTATCATCCATTTATATGTTTCTGAATTACATATTCTATTCAAAAGTTTATTTGATTTTTATGACTACACATTGTCTTAATACATTGCAGTATTTTTCTAATAAATTCTTAATATATTACTGTATTTTTCTAATATATCAGGCTGTTATGTAAGTCTTCTACTTTGGTGTCTTTTCTTAGATGTCTTGGCTATTCTTGGTATTCTGTTTTAACTTATAAATTTTAAATCACCTTGTTAATTTCCAACCCTTCTGGAAAGCATTTTGACATACTGCTGAACATGTGTACCCAGGAACTCCACTCTAACTGGATTCCCCAAAGAATTGTAAAAAGACTGTACCAAAAGACATATAAAATGTCCTGAGCAGTACTTTTTGTAACAGACAAAATCTGAAGCCTGTCTAAATCTTCAGCTACAGTAGAATGAATGTTTTTTTATTTATTCAAGCAAAGATTATAGACAACCATGGATAATGAACAATTACCATAAGTAATGATACAATGAATCTGACAATATTGCATAGAAATTACTGGGTCTAAGGGAGACTATTCAGGTATTTGTAATCTTTTATTACAAAATATATGCTGTATACATGTAAGAACTAGTGATAATTCCTCAAAATTTATAACGTTTGTACATTTTAACATGGATGTAGTACCTGAGGAATAATAGCAAAACAGAATAGGTTTTGTTTTGTCTATTTGTTTTTTTCCCTACAGACAAAGATCGGGGAGCAAATGGAAAATTCCAGTGTTATAGCTAATAGTCTAAAAAGCAAGGCTTTTTTCTTTATTTTGTTCTTTCATATGCCAGGAGAACCCAGGGAAAAAGCTAGAGAGATGTCCAGTGTTACAGTGAGAAAATTGCACAGATGGCAATAGATGACCATATATAGCTAGAAAGAAAAAATGGAGGAAAATACAGAATAGATTGAATCAAGTGGATACTTTTATCATGAAGAAGTCATAGAAGTCAACCAATCAACATTTCTTTTATTGAGAAATTCTTTTCCTTTCATCTTGATTATAAACTAAAGACTCACATTGATGCAGACCAACTATTAAGGTCAAATTTTGCATTAACACTCCAAGATTTCTATCATCTCTAAGTTTGTGTGAATTGTCTCCAACTGTTCACTAGTATGAGCAAGCTATGCTGTCCAAAAGGAGCTAATGACAACTGTCAAAATGGAGAGATCAAATCTGGACCAGAGAGCCCTCTTACTATTAATTTTATGTTACATTGTCAGTTAATAATAAGTGTGTGCTGTTTCTCCCAACAAATCTGTGAAGTAGACAAAAAAAAAAAAATTAGTGGTTGGTGTGTGATGTACTTTATTTCAGGTTGTACCAGTGGCAAGATTTGGGTTCCTGTTTCCAGATTTGAGTTTTTATATTAACTGATTATTTTCACACTCCTTTCACTCCTTTAAGAGTGTCTGAGGGAAATAAAACAAGGAAATAAAACATGCAAAGCACATTGAAGTGGGGTTGCTGAATGAAGCCACATTGGGAGAATACACCCAGCATTCCACTGTTTCAATCTCCCTGCCTCCCCCTCCCCCATACTTTCCTCAGTTTCCAGCACTAATCCTCTAGCAGAACTCATCCTTAACTTGGGATTTCCCCACAAAGCAAAGTCTGCAACAGTGGCATGTGTAGCTGTTTACTTTTGAGAAGACCCCAGAGATTAGGACTGGGGAGCTAGAGAGAGAAAAGAAAGGGAAAATCAAATCAATGCTAGGGTGGATGACATACATGTTTATCCCTGTGGGCAACTGGCATTCTTCCTTTCCATCACCTACTAAGGAACCATCCAGACTGAACATTGGAAATTGTACACTTGAGGGATGGGAAAATGGGAAGATTCACTTGTCCGCATTACCATGAATTCCCTTGGAGTGTTAACCTCCCTCACATTTCCAGTTTTGTGTCTGTGTGAGTAGAAAGCAGAATCCTGTAAAATCTGAGCTGTGATATCAGAGGAGCCCCAGGAGAGAAAACCAGATTTGCAGGGGTTGCACTTGCACAAAGCTGCTTTCTACAGTAATGCTGGGGTCAAAGGTGACTGAGAGGATGTAGGCAGAATCCAACCAGCATTAGATGTACCCTGAAGCTGGGTTCCTTAAGCCTGTGGCCCACATTATTCATTTGTCTCACCTGGATTGCTTTAAATGGTAGACTCCTGGGACATGACATAGAACTGTTACATCATCTAAGGAACTCAAATCTTCATTTTCTATAAACGCTGACAGATGATTACATGCAACGATGTTTAAGAACCACAACTACACATTTGGATTTGATTTAGCTATGGCTTTTTGGCTTATCCATCCTGACTCAGGAAAACCTTTTTTTTAGGGAGTTGGTACTACTTCTTACTAGCAGGCAGTGACTCATATCAAGTACTATGAAACAGGAAGGTGACTGGACAATCACTTTGTAATTGCAGATACACTTTTCACCCTTGTATTTTCCTCAGAAGTCTTCTCTGTTCTTTTTATTTTGATTTGTCACACATTTTCTGACTTCAAGCTTTTTGGGTTTTATTGAAAAATTCTTGAAATGTATGCATGGACACTGAAAAGTTTTATCTCTTTACATAGTTAAGGATTTTATAGACTGATTTTGGCCTTTGTACTTTCTCTAAATCTATTTTCTTCTTTAACTTTCCCACTCTTCCGGATATTTCAGGTTTAAATGTTGACCAAATAATCTCTACACTCTAATTTATAAAATATTTCCTCTTGAGTCAGGAAAGTAAGAGATTTTATTGCAGCTCAGTTCCAAAAGGAGTAGACAGAGTGTGGATGTTTAAACAGGGCCTGAAGCAAGGTTCTGCCAACCTTTCTGAGGCTGCATAACAAATATTCTTTATTTGCTTCTTCAGGTGTTGGAGTTAGCTGCAGCCTCCTGAAGGTCATCGTTTGGCCTTCACTCCCTGCTACCCACACCAACCTTTATGAGTCCCCTATGAAAATAAAAATCACCGTAGGAGGGAACATACTAAGCTATAATCAGTTAATTCCTTACTTTTCAATTAACACTCTAGCAGGAATTATTTGAAAGTCAGCTGAGAATAAAAACAAGGGGGCAGGTTGGAGCTTGGAAAGCTTGGTTAGAATAAAATGAAAATAAAAAAACCGAGGAACTCTTTATAGTTTTCCTTAAAACTGGTAGGCAATCATGGCACTTCAAATTATTTGGTCTAGTTTAATTTACCAATGGTAGGGCTTAAAGGCACATTATTTTGAAAACTTGATTTTTAAAAGGAAATTAAGGTGTTCCCTGAGAGGCAAAGAAAGTCTCATATCATCCACTTTCTCACTGTTGTTACATAATATTATTCCCTTACAGCTTGTGACGATGGTGTAAAAGAAAAAAAAAAAAAAGGTTATCTGACAGCATTTATGTTGTCCTTTATTAGCCCTGTATTTATTGCTCAAAGGGAAGGGCTGCTTAGGCCAACGCTATTTATGTGGAGATTACTGTTCTGTGGGCTCTCAGGAAGAACACATTGAACAAATTAAACTCCGTTTTGAATATGAAAACTCAAAAATAGCTACCTTTCCTCTCCAAAAGACAAAAGTGAAGTGGTTGAGTTAATTTCCAGAAGTTATTTGTACAGTCATATTTTACAACCCACCTGCCCTGAATGACTTTTCAATGTATTTTGATATAATATGTAATCTTTGTAAGGATTAATTTAATAATTTGATATAAATATAATATTAGACATAAAAGATATATGTGTCATGTAAATACACATAGATTGTTATAATGTATATTTGGTATAATGTATAATATTGTAGTGACAACGCATTATCCAATAATGGGTTAATGATAAACCCATTATCCAATCCAAGAATCAGGATATAGGCACAAAATTTCCCTGCATATGCCTCCATCTTACACACACACACACACACACACACACACACACACACACACACACACACACACATGATCTTACCCTTGTCTTGCACAGGAGGTATCTACTACCTTGAATTTGTGTGATCATTACATAATATACTTTTGCAGCTTTATCACATTATCACATGTTTTAATAAGCTGCTAAAATAACAGACTTTCCTGTTTTTCTTGTTTTTGAGCATTTGCTAAGTATATCACATTGAATATCTTCTTAGGAGGCTTACTCTTTTTCACTTTGCATCACATCACTAAAATTCATTCATGTTGTTCTGTAGTTGTAGTTCAAGTGTATATATTTCACAGAATATTTCCATGTAGATTTATCTTTTCTCTGACAATGGGAAATTATTACTTCCAGCTTGTTAATATTATTATGATTATATTCTACCTCCTGGCACACATATGGACAACAATTTCCCTAGTGACTATACTTACGTAAGAACTTCTTGAATTTGACATTTCCTGATTCTCTATTTACGTGTAGGGTCAGATAATTCTTTGTGGTGTGGGCTTGTCTGTCATGGTTAGCAGCATCGCTGCCTCTACCCACTAGATGTCAGTAATGTCTCCAGTTGTAACCATCAAATGTGTCTCCAGACATTGCCAAATGTCTGGGGTCAAAATCACTTACCTAGAGTTACAATGTTGGGCTGAGATCCAGTGTGTGACTATTTACTTTTGCAAAAGAATGCCAAATTGTTCTCTAAAGAAATTTGGAGTCCGCAGATTCTCTTGTTGATTTACTTCCTCACCAGCACTTGGTATTGTCACAACTTTTCATTTGAGACAATTAAAAATAGGCATGATATTGTTTGTCACTATGATTATAATTTGTTTTCTTGATTATTAACTAGACTGAGGAATATTTTACATGTGTATCAGTCATTCATTTCTTCTGTCAAGTATTTGTGTTTTGACCATGTCTAGTTTGTTGGGCTGTCTGTCTTGTTGACTTATAGAAATTATTTAATTGTTCCGGATACTAATCCTTTGTTTATAATATGGTTTATAGATATCTCTCCTAGCTTTTCCTTTGTTTTTTTTTAATTAAACAGAATTATTTAATTTAATATAATTGTATTTATTACTTTTTTTTCTGGTTAATCTTCTTAATTCCAAATTGCAAAGTGATTTGCCCATGTTTTCATCCAAGACTAGATCCTAAATGGAACAGCTACCTAAATAGAGAGATTCTGGCTCTCTCTTAGGCTGCTCACTCTGTAATAAACGACTCATGCCATATCATGAGGATACCTATGTAGTTGGAAGAGAGGGCTACCACTTGGAGAGAGACTGAGGACTGCATGCAAAAATCAAGACCAGCATGCCAGTCGAGCACATCTTCCAGACTCAGTGAAGCCTTCAGATGACTGCAATGTTATGAGAGACCCCAAATCAGGATCCACATTCCAGATCCTCACTTTCCTGACCCTCAGAAACCAGGAGTGATAGTGAATATTTATGGTCATATTAAGCCACAAAGTTTTAGGATAATCCATTAATACAGGAAGATAGCTAACACAGCTGGCCTTCTTGCTTGCTAGTGACTGATTGTGAGAGAAAAAAAAAATTGATTGCTTGCTAGTGACTGATTATTTGATCTGGTTGGTTAGAAACCCATAGGTAAAAAATTGAGAATGCTTTAATTGGAATCAAGTGTGCTTTCTCCCTGTGACTTTGGATGCCCACAGACAGCAAGTTCTCTTTACCTCAAGAACTGCGGTCTGTTTAAGCCTAGACTCAGCTTCCCTAAATTTGCCCAAGACTTTACCCGATAGTAGTGCCACTCTCCTGAGTCATCCACACACCACCATGTTCCTTCTGACCTGCGATTGTAGTGAGAGGTTAGGAGAGAGGATCCCAAAATTTTCATTAACTCAGACCCAAGCACCAATGTTTTGAAGACTGCATTCTATGTAAGGTATAATTGGTCATAGTGCTAGAAGCAAATTGCCAAAAAGATTTTTATGAAGGTTTTCTCATCAAGGGTGCTGGAATAGACAGCTTCTTTCCACTACATGTGTGTCCAATATCAGTTTATCCTGGGATTTGTAACTCCATAGGATTAAGTTGAAAGACTTTTTGTTAAGCAACCATTGACATGTTGATAAAAAGAAATAAACTGGTTAAGTTGAAATAGCCCATCTAGCATGGGGGGTCCATAAAAGCTAGACACATTCCTTCCAAGTGACATATACTAAATTATCTAACTTGCTAAGTGCCAAAAATTCAGGGCCTCTAAGCAGTGTTAGTTTTCCCATGGCAGGATTTTTGGAAACTATGATCCCAGCAATCAGATGGGGGTGACCTTTGTTAGCACCTCTAATCTCTGTGGGCCTCAGTTTTCAAATCTTTAAAATGAGGAAATTGTATGAGATGAGTATTCAGATTTTTTTTCCAGCTCCCATATTTAAACAGAACATTATGAAAAATGCCTTTTGACAGCAGAAAGTGATATACAAAATGAAGCCCTCTTGGCTATGACACTGCTATAAAGACAAAGAAACAATGAAATTTTTCCCAGATTCCAGTAACGAAGCCCACATTTCACAAAGAATTACTCTCAGCTTTTGAAGACCCTTTCATCATCCCTAAGAAGAACTCGGGCATGGCTATTCTTTTCAAATACTAAGTTATTATTTAACACATTAACAAGGAGGAGTTTAAACCTGTGAGACAATAGGAACGAGACACTTTGGGATGAGATGGGGGAAAGAAGGGATATTAATAGAATTGAAAGGACATTAATCTATCCAGACTTTTCTAAATCACAATTTTGCTCAGGGGCCAGCTCTGCCTGCAAAAGAGGTTTTTAACCCATTAGAAATTGACTTTGTATGTACGTGTCCACATGTAGTAGGAATGTTTGTGTGCATGTACATATTTGTAGACAGCAACAATTAATTGCTGATCTTAAAGCTGTTTCATCAGAACTTCTTAATAAAATTAGGACAGCTCTCATCCTTTCGAAGTAAGAAGTGTATTCTGAAAACTGAAGAGGATGTAGCCACTGGGATTCAGTTCTGCCAAGTGAGGTTTTGTCTCTATTTGCCTGGGTGAGTCATTCTTTAACTGGCAGCCTCTGACAGTCCTCCCGGTTGTTGCCAGTGCTGTAAGATGTGCTCTAACCACATTCCTACAGGCTCCTCGCAGGCTGCATGAGAGTTGGTGGCAAAGTGAAAGATAACCACACACCCCTCCTGCGCTGTGGTTCTCTTTGCCTTGTCAGTCATTAACTGAATGCCTCTGCAATACGTGGTTCAATTGAATGTGTCTCCTCTATCTGGTGGCATTTGCTCATAAACCCCACAAATTCCCTTTAATGTTTCACTTTCCACATCAAAACCAGAAAGCTGAAGAAGGAAGATTGTAAAGAAAGCTTAAAATTGGGGATTCTGGTGATAACAACCTGGTGATTTTTCCGTCAATCAGGATTTTTTTTCTCGGGAGGAAATAGAAAGTAGGTGGATAATTATTTAGTTGAGCTTAAAATGTTTCTTCTGCATGAGTTCCAGAGAAAATGAAGATGCTTTTGTTATTAGCAAAGTAATGAAAGGAGGGCCTGAGGTTCCAGGTAGGAAGAGGAACTGGAGAGGGGGTGGAGTTGAGGGGGAGTTTTTCAATTTGGTGTTAAAGGAGGAGGAAACAAAGAAAAGAGAAAGGGAATAAGTTTAAAAAAAAACTAAAAGAAAAACTTGTAGCACTGTGTGGCAAGGAAGCTAAAATGTACTGAAGAAAGCTAACTTTAAAGCTGCTGTTAGAAATGGTGAATTAATAATTTACCATAATTATGATAAATTTGGTTTGTTCAAGTGCAGTGCTGCATATCTCAAGGTCATGAAAATAGTCTTTGGTTAAATGAAAGATTTTCACATAACATAGGAGAGAAAATGCAAGAGATTGGTAGAAAGGCACATATCTCATTAGGTATTTTCTTGAATTTCATGAACAGGACTTAGTTCTCTCTTACAAATTATGTTCATTCTCAGTATGTGGAGATGGATGCTAAGGTTCAGTATTGTGTATAAAAATTTTAAAATAACGTATTTGTTCAGACAGGTCATCTCTGATATAAGAGAAAATGTTTATCAATTGATGTTGATATTTCCTTTGCATTTCTTTTTAATATTAGATTTGTGCATAGAACTATGAAATACTAGCACAAATGGAACAAACCAGTTGATCTGGTCTCCCAGGCTGATTGTCTCGCACAATTTCTGTGTACCTGTGTGGACTTAGACTCTTTTGGTCTCCATTTACTTGCCAGTTAAAGATCAGTGTGAATGAATTCTTAGGCCTTATTTTATAGTTCTGAGGTTTATGTTTCTTGTGTAATTGGGTTAAGACACGTATCTTTTTCACATTTTAATTGAAGTGTGTCTTAGAACAGATCTTTCTTCATCACTGTGTCATCGCATAATCAGTGGGTTTCCTTGTCTTTTTCAAAGATACATAAAATAAGAGTGCATGGTACAATTAATGTCATCTCAGGTTTGATGAAATAAGTTGTATAATTGAGGTGTAAACCAAAAACACACAAAATTGCAAATATCATCTATCAGGCAATCATTCCAAACCCAATTTTGTTAATATTAGGCATCTTTGGGAGGCTCATGGAATTTTGATTTCATAAACATTGTAACTGATGAATGCTTCACAAAGAAATTCTTCCTTTCTTGATCTTTGGACATCTTTATTAGAATAATTCATTCTCATTTATATTAAACTATTTTGTTTCTCCCTTTTGAATAAAAGTCAATTCACCTAATTCCTGTATATGGTGATACAAATTATAAAATAAGACAATGACACTGAGAATTCTTTCCAATGGCTAATATGGTTATTTGCTAGTTAAGAAACTCAGAAGAGATTTGTTGATTTCCATAGAGTATATTATCTACTAGTGTTAAGATAGTAAACAGGAAGCAATATCTACCCTCATAGAATAGATTATTAAAAATGCAATGGAGCAAGGGATGCACTGCAGTAAATGAAGGGAATTTCACAGAAAAGCCTGAGTCTTTAGAAAGAGCTTTCTGTAGAATGTGATATTTGAGCTAACACCTGGGGACAGGTAATCTTAGGCAAGTGAATGATAAGGAGGATAAGAAGGGCATATACCATCTCAAGAAGAGATGGTATATTTAAAAGGTATATAAAACTTTAAATAGAATGTCCAGATACCCTTTAATCTATAATTATTTTATATAATATAAATTAAACTCTGTGCTAATCATGATAGAATTACAAACAGACAGACTTTGGCAAAATATGTAGTCCTCTAGTAAATAATATAACTTGGTTTGTTGAAGAAAATGAAACAGATCAGTGACTCTGGTTTATATGCTATATCTATGGTATAATTATAAATTATAATGATTACTGGTGTTATATGTCATACATTATATTACATATTATAATGATACATATATATGTATATCATTTATATATTATAACTAGTAAAAGAGTAGTATGAAATGGGAAGGGAGAGAAATTCTGGAAATTTCCTTCCCATGTTTGAGATAGAAAGATTTAAAGGTGACCCACAAGTTAGCAAAAACAAAGCAAGAAGCCCAGTCAAAAAATGGGGAGAGGAAATAAAAAGACACTTCTGCAAAGAGGAAATACAAATGGCCAATAGGCACATGAAAGACTGCTCAACATCACTAACATTCAGAGAAATGCAAATCAAAACAAGAATGAGATACCACCTCACATCAGCAAGAATGGCCCACATCAAAAAAATAGGCAGCAACAAGCAGGGATGTGGAGAGAAAGGGACACTCCTACACTGCTGGTGGGAATGTAAACTGGTCCAGTCACTATGGAAAGCTGTGCGGAGGATCCTCAAATTAATGAAAATGGAACTATCATTTGACCCAGCAATTGCTGTCTTGGGAATCCACCCAAAAGAGATCTCAGTGTGGGTACAAAGGGACACCTGTAGTTGGATGTTTTTTACAGCACTATTTACAATTTCAAGGACATGGAAGCAACTTAAATGTCCCAAAAGAGATGAATGGATAAAATAGATGTGGTATATGTAAACAATGGAATAGTATACATCAATTAAAAATGACAAATTTAATGATTCTATGATAATATGGATGTACCTAGAAGAACTCATGTTAGGAGAAACAAGTCAGAAAGAAAAAGACAGAATCCAAATGGTTTTACTAATATATGGGGCATAGGGAAAAAAAGCAAAAGGTCAGGAGGAAAATGTAAGGTAAGCTAAAAAACAAACTGAAATTTGCAACTTAGAGAGTGGGGAGGGAATGATCAGGGAGGGGAGAGTCCCAGGGAATACAAAGATATGAAATAATTATATATATAAATAAATTATTTAATAAAAAAGAAAGATTTAAAGGCAACCACTTACACAGAGTTAGAGAACAATGATATAACTACACTCAATAATACAAAAACTTAGCCAAGAGATAAATTCTAAACTTTGGTGTGACCATCCTCATCCTCATCAAAATTCTAAAATCACATGCCTATTAAGCCAAAAAGATTGCAACATTCTTCCACTGACAAAAATATAGAAAGGAAAGAAGTATACTACAATCTTCACAGGAGGCCTTTGTTTGGTACATAGTTTGTTTTTGTGGACCTCCAAATAGTTCTATCACCAGTGAAAGGGCACATTGTTGAGATTATTTTGAAAGAGAAATTAAACAATAGAGTGCAGTCCAATTCTTTAATATTTAGTAAAGAGCAACAGAGTTAAGTCCCATCTGCAATTTTCCCACTCTAGGGTGCTCTACTATTTTTTAACTCACCTGATCGATTGACCCGTCCTGTTGGGAATATTCTTAATTCGTTGCTTACAGGCTCTCTCATCAGAAAACTATTTTAAAAAATAATGGGTGGCCAATATATGCAGAAGACACTTACCTATTCAGAGCACTGAGCCAGAAATTCTTTTCTTTGCTCTGTACAACTCCATCCTAACTGTTCTAAACCTCTGGCATAAAAACCAGGACTACTCAGATAACTCCCAAATCTATTCTTTACATCTGAATTTTCACATATCAAATCTCTTTTCTAACCACTTCATGGGTATTCCACTAGTAAATTCAAGATAGCTAAAGGATAATTGACCACTCTCCTTGCCTTAGCAGGATTTTTCCCCAGTAAAGATACCAAAATCCACCATATTATTCCATCAATAATATTGGGACTTTTCTTTACCTTTCCCTTGTCCAAATTCATCAATCTCTATAGGTTCCATTGTCCTAATATTCCTTGATTCTTCCATTCTTCTACATGCCCTATCACATCTCCCAGCTTCCCATTTGGTTCACCTAAACTATCCCCCTCTGAAATATCATAATAGTCTTTATCAAAGGTAGACCTAGTCATGTTAAAATTATTCCACATTGTTCTTTACTAGTTTTCAAAGCTTTAATCACATGCTAAATCTTAGGACAAAAGGTCCTTCATGACCCAACTCTTCTTTCTGTATGATTTTGTTTCCCTCACTAGCTTATGCTACAAACCAACTGAATTATTTGATCCTCCTCACACACATCCTGTACATTTATTTTAATTCCACCTATTTTTCCAATTGTTCACTTAAATCCTTTGCATCCCTCAGAGACAGTTCAAGTTTTTTAACTTTTTCTATATGAATAAATCATCTTTCTCTTATAGCCTAAAAATACCCTGATCTTATTTATACCTAACATTCACCATACTAAGTTACACTTCTTAGTTTACTTGTTTATTTCACTAAATTAACTGTAGGAGAGAGTTTTTTAATGTTTCCTCAATACCTGCACCATGCACTCTGTAAACACGTATGAAGAATCTTCAACATGGAATATTAAATATAAACTATAATATAAGTGACTGGGAGATTACATAATGTATAAGGGAATGAATTATACTTTCATTTAGGCATATTCCCTATACATCCTAGATGGGAAACTCTTTATCCATGGCATTTTATCATGTATAAATAAAGACATTAAAAATACAGACTTTGAAGTGAAGTACCAAATAATTAGATAATTATATAATTCTAAAGTAGATTCAAATACATTTAGTTCTCTTGTGGATCTTTTAAAATTATTGTAAAAGAAACTTTGAATCCCACATCTGTAGTTCACCCTCTTTTCAGTCTTTGTGAACAACCTTACTCTGTCCCCCAAACTTCAATTACTGCAATCATACCAATCTGTTCCGCAATATTTCCTGAATCTACTACATCATTAAATTATTCAGTTTTGACTTCTTCCCCAGTGCTTTAGGTATCCTACTATCAGACAAAATAGATTTTTCAATGAAAATTTTAATATATACAAAGATGGATACTTAAAAATAGCAAAATATGTATCTAACAAGATAACTTCCAAAATATATAAAGAAAAACTAACAGAACTAAAAGGAAAAATAGTGATACTGTGGAACAGCTTGTAAGGTGTGGATACTCAAATGGACATCTGTCATCTCTGTTGGTTTTAGTGTTTTCCTTTACTAATAGTGTCCTTCATTTGTGGCAATCCATTCTACATGTTATAGCACATTCTTCACTTCCACAATCAAAATATGATTTCACCAACTAGGGTTTCACAGTCCTTGGAGTTAAAATGTAATCCAAAATGGGACAGTTAGGTAACTCAATGGAAATTTATTGCTGAGATGTCCAACTTTTATTTTTGCAAGATTTACTAATTGGAGTAGAATAATCCATTAGGCCTACAAACTGAGAAAGAACATGCATGCAGAATTAAGTCAAGCAGAGATAAATGAATTTTAAATATGAGAAAGCTGGTGACTTTATAACATTATTTTAAGTCCTGGATCATTCTTGAATCTGAAATATCTTCAGACTTCTTTATTACATGAGCCACTCCCTTCCCCTTTTCACGTAAGCTTATTTGAAGTTTATTTGAAACAAGGTTTGTTGCTTGCAACTAAGAGTCTTGAACAAAGCTAGAGTTAATAATAAAAAAATTTACTAGTAATTTAAATAGTTGCTAACTAGTTATAAGCACAACAAGTTACTGAATAGAGAAAACATCTTTCTTTTACTTAATCTTTTTTTTATCATGATAGGTTGTATCTCCCTTTCCTTCTTATAATTTTTGAGATAATTCCATTGTATGTCAGTAATTTTAGATTATTAGACTATTTAGACACATATTACTCAAACTCAATAAAATTCAACACAAAATTCCATTTTCACAACTAAATTAATTTCTCTTTCTTTTCATATCTTAGGTCAGACCCACAAATATGAGCTGAACAGGGAACAAAGTTTTGACTTTCAGATACCTTCTTTTTTTCAACTTTCAGATTTCTTTACTGATTTCAGATTTACCTTTATTTAGTTGATATTTTTGTTCATTTGTTTTTTCTGTATTTCTTTCTCAGATAATAGCAAATGGTCAGTTTGTTACCTGGTGTAATAAGCTTTGAAATGGTGCTTTTTCATGAATAACTTTATTATTATTATTATTATTATTATTATTATTATTATTATTATTATTATTATTATTTAGTTCTGCAGTCAGTATCTTCATCATTGTTCACTGAGGTTGTTCCAGATCATTGCTTCACCACATGGGTGATATGCTTTCCGGCTGACCTGGAATGACATCTCTCTAGGCTAAGTCCACAAGAACTGACACTATTATGTCCTGTCACCCTGAGAAGGCTTTCTTTTTTAAGAGTATGATCTTATGAAGAAGGCTCTGGCTCACTTGGTCATAAAGAAAGTTTTGCCTTGTTTTCATGCCAGACTGTACGCAATCTGCTCAATCCCTCAATATCTTCCTTGTCTTGCCATGGAAGTTCCAGCCAGATCATTTGTCTTTTGATTTTCCAATTTGGCAGTAGGCTCCAGTATCTATTTTTATGTACACTCGCAAACTTCAGGAGAGATCCATAAATTCTTCTGAAATGTCGAGTGCTCCCAGGGCCTCCCTCATCAAACTTTGATATACTGAGTAAGTCTAAAAATGCCTACAGCTTAAAAGTATCCAATTGGAGAGGAGAATCTGTTTTTCTTTTTCTTTTCAGACAATCAAAATGTCTACAGAAAGACGCTTCTCTAAAGAGGAAGTCCAAATGGCCAACAGGCACATGAAAAACTGCTCAACATCACTGGCAATTAGGGAAGTGCAAATCAAAACCACAGTGAGATATCACCTTACACCAGTAAGAATGGCCCACATCCATAAAACAGACTGGTGTGGATGTGGAGAGAAAGGAACACTTGTACACTGCTGGTGGGAATGTAAACTGGTCCAGCCATTATGGAAAGCTGTGTGGAGAACCCTCAAACTAATGAAAATGGAACTACCATTTGACCCAGCAATAGGTCTTCTGGGAATCTACCCAAAGGAAACCTCAGTATGGGTACAAAAGGACACCTGTGCTCAGATGTTTATTGCAGCACTATTTATAATTGCAAGGACATGGAAACAACCCAACTGTCCTGAGATGACTGAATGAAAAAGAAGTAGTATATATACACAATGGACTATTACACATCAATTAAAAATGATACATTTGATGATTTTTTTTTGTAACATGGATGTACCTAGAAGGAATCATATTGGCAGAAACAAGTCAGAAGGAAAAAGACAGAAAGCGAATGGTTTCACTAATATATGGACAGCCAAAAGAAAGTACACAACTGAGGGAGGGGACCAGCTGGAGTGGCCAGGGAGGGGAGGTGGTAGGTGACCCCCAGGGATCACAATGATGTGAAATGTATATATATGTATATATATTTATATATTATATTTATTATATATATTTATTATATATAATATATTTTATAAATATATACATTTATATATTATATATTTATATATAGCATATATAAATTATATGCTTATTATTATATATTATATTATATATAAATATATATATTATTAAAATAAAAACAAGAAAAAAAAAGCCCTTGGTGTCCCACTACTAGGTTGAATAAGACAGCTCTCCTTCCTTTCATGTGTGTTCCTCCTGGTAACAATAGTTGTTACTGCATAATTTTTTCCTTTTACAATTTGCCAGTCTCTCCTGACTTCTGCTTAGATAGGATGGATGGGATGGTGAATGAAAAAAAGAAATTTTGACCTGATGATTGATTAGCAAACCAAAGAGAGTGTATCTTGGCCCACTCTTAGAACATGGACACTTACTGGCATCGGTGATAGTCCATATGTTTAGTAGCCATTTTGACAGCTCATTGGGATGGAATCAGATCAAAATGTTGAAACAGAACTCTGGAAAGGCCTTGATAATCCAGAATTTGTTGCTGGATCATCAGGAAATCAAAACTTCTCAAGGGAAGCAGTCAAGGCAGTGGAGTGAGAGGGTTTGGAAAAGTAGCTATTGACAAAATGTCTATTTCTATCTCTGCACCTTAGTAACCAGGCGAATATTCATTCTTTCTATTGCCTATTATCTTTATGATTGAGGATTGGTCTAATATCCTCATATAATAAAAAAAATTCTAATCCTCATTTTATGGCATTTAAATTGTGATCCAGCCAACATCTAACAAATATTTGATATACTTAACATAACTGATATAAGGAATGAACTTTGGGAAGAAGAACCAGTTAAGAAGCAGAAGGCACACAAAGAAATGGAAGTCAAGAAAAAGATTTGAAAGACTTTCAAAAACAGACAGACCATTTGTAATAGAGAACACAGGGACCTGAAATTGTAGGGACAACATTTTTTCTCTTCATGGTCTTCATAGGAACATCCTGAGGAGGCTGGTGAAGCTGGAAATGAGGGAAGACAGATAGAAAAGGAGTAGAGATTAAGAAATGAAAGTACAAATGTAAACAATTCAAGTGTGGGGTTTTAAGGACGGAAATAATTGGAGAGTAGTAAGTAGGATTTACAGAACAAGACAGATAATTTGAAATTTTTTTGTTGATTTTAACAAACATGTTGGAAGATAAAAAACTAGGAGTTGGTGGAGAATAAATGCCTGTAACTGTTAAAAAAATGTGGAGCACAATTCCTCCACATCTGGAAGGACTACGTCAAGAGTCCCTGCATATGGAGTAATTAACTTTGGGAAAGAGGAAACCCCTCTATCCCTAAGATTGGATGGGTGTTTCCCAGAGTATAAAGAAAAAATGAATGTGAGCAGAAGTAATTAATCACTTAAGTCAATCACCCCCTATCCTTTAAGTGAAATAAAAGATAGGAATATTACTGAGAGTGACAGAGTGAAAAGAAAGAGAAAGTCAAGAATTTTCAGCAAATGTTAGGGGACAATTTGTAGAACGAATTTCTATGCTGTAAGATAAGCTTAAGTTGTAGTTGGACATAGAGTTGTTGGTGACGTGGGGTGGGGGGATCCTGAATAGGCTAGCATACTCTCAGGCTGAAGATAAGGAATGCAGAGAGAGATGGTACATTTGATCCAAGGAAAGGAACTGAATTAGCTCAATAATTCAGCAGGACTAGAATGAGAAAGGGAATGAAGAACAGAACTGAGTGATGATGAGAGAGAATCCAGACAATGAGCAGGATAAAGCACGAGGTTCTGGATTAATGGTAGACTCGGTTTAAGGAGGAAGCAGATCGTCTAAGTATGAAATGGAGGAGGGTTTGACATCCTGGTTATTCTTTTGAAAGGGAAACAGGTTCCATCTATGTCTAGGCCCTAGGAGGCCTTGATGAATTGTTACTGGTATGGGAAATCAGGAAAGAATGAAACTCTTCATTGACTTGGCTTTTGATCTGAAGTAAGTTCGAACAATGCAATATGATGAGGAAATAAGGAGGAGCAGGCCTGGAATGGACAAGACTGAAGCCACATGGACATATGCAAATATGTGTGTATTCACTTGCTTTAGAAAGCAAACATTTTGTTTTCAGCAAACAGCTTGCATCTTGTGCTTCCTTAATTTTTTTTTTTTTTAAAGAAAAGCACACACACACAAAACAGCCTGTCACTGCTGACTTCACAGAGAAGGAAGACAGGCACTTGAGTGTTTTCCAGTAACCAGCTCCCTAAGCTGGTTCTCACATGAGAAAGAAACTCAGAGTAACAAAAGGTGCCTGTGAAAGGTTCTTTTAGACTAAAATTTGGTGGAGATTAAAAGAGGGCAAAAGTTCAAATGAGAAGGAGTCACTGCCAAGTAAGCAGGAATCTTAGCCAAGGGGAAGGAAAAGGAGACATTGGTTTAAAATGCAAGTAACCATGGCGAGCCAGCAGTTCAATGCTAGAATCTGGTTAAGAAGTAATATCACACAGAGCTGTGATTGTTTATTCAAAGCAGGCCATGAGAGAGCAGTTGTCTCCAACGGGTACTTGCACAGCTTGGATTCAAAATTATAAGTGCATTTTTAAAAGCGTCCAGAGCTTCTCCTGACCCGTTTGGTATTAAGCAAAAAGAAAAGAAAGGGCTAAGTTTATTCTCAGTGTCTCTTGTGGGTTTAAGACAGCTTTACATATGGAAAAGCATTTTGGTGTCAGCTGTTGAACTGGTTTCCCGCTATTCTGCTTTCAGTTGCCATTGGAAACTCTCCCTGGCTGTGTGGTAACATCACCCATTTCCCAAGGTTCAGAAACTAATGCCCTTCTAAGGAGAAGCCAAGCCTTTCGCCTTTCTTTCTTAACAAGTACATGTTGTGCTTTGCCCCTGTTTCTTAGTGAGAAGGGCTTGCAAACAGCTAAAGTACTGAGGGATGGAAGATGGCATGTTGACATGCGCAATAAAGATAAGCTTGATGGAGTGTAGCGAGAGGATTTGTGATGACCACAAAGGTACCATCACGTGAGCGCCAGTCTCTGCAATCCAAACCGTTCCTTTGCTGCCCTTACCACTGCATAGTGGAGCTAGAGACTTCTGTAAATGAGATGGCTGTTAATTCCAAAAGGGGTGTCCAAGGGTGAGGGTCCCTGAGTCTTGACATTTATACAAAAATTCTGTGTCATTTACATGTGCACTCATTTAGGGGAATATGTCCTTAGCTTTCTTCAGACTAGCCTATGACCCAAAATACACTCAGAACCAATGAACGAAAGTCTCTAAATAAAGTAACTGGTCATATGCAGGCATAAGAATACAGCCTGATGGTTTCAATGATAATACTCTAACAAATAAACACTCTGGTGGGAAAGCTTTCTCCCTGGTTAATAGATCCAGCATGGACAATAAGAGAATATTTTCAAGAGAACACTGTCTGCTGGAAGTTGAGAGTACTGAGGACCCAGTCCCATCGAGGCAAGAGGAGTGTCCCCCAGCTCTGAAACAATATATCAGGTCTGAATTCTTCTTTTCAAATCATATATCATTAGGGATTTTTAGAGATACAAAAGAATCTGCATTGTCAGTAAGGAAAGAGGTATTTTCTGGGCTCAAACTGATGATTCCAGAGAGCAACTTGTAGAAACTGGAAGAGCTATCTAATCATGGGTCTCATCAGGGAGGTGACCTAGCATTGTATCCCAATGCTTAAAACATATCATCTGAACTCAGACTGTTTATTTGAAACATGGTATATTTAGAAGTAGATTTGATAATTATGTATAGTAATGTACCCTTTCTGTGCCTAAGATTCCTCATTCTTAACGTAGTTATAATAATAGATCATCACTCTTACAGTCTACTCTATCTGCCATAACAAAATATGAGAACATGAGTGATTCAAATGTCAACAATTAATTTTATCCCGTTTTTGGAGGCTAAAAGTCCAAGGTCATGGTTCCAGTTAACTCTGTTTCTGGCAAAAGATCTCTTCCTAGACTGAGATCTTTTTGCTGTGTTTTCACATAGTTTATGCTCAGAGTGAGCAGTGGAGTGGTATGCTCTGCGAATCTCTTCTTATAAAGTCACTAACCTTATCAGATCAGGTCCCTCAGTAATAACCTTATTTAATATTAATTACATTTTCATTCTCAGAGGCTCCACCTATAAATAGCTACTCTGGGAGGGAACATTTTAACGTATGAATTTGGGAAAGCTTAAAACATTCAGTCTGTATACCCATCATTCACTGACCACATATTTGTAATTTTACCTGCTCTGTGTGATTTACTTATGATTCTCAATCCATAAATACTCATGACACTTTGGAGGTGATGTGTAGATATGAAAGAAAATTTGAGTTTCCCAGCATATACATTCTAGCTGAGGATCAGACAGGTGAAACTGTCTTCTTGTTTCAGCTCTCCTACTGTAAACATCAGTCCCTTTAACATTTTATGATTTTGTCATTGATTTCATTACCTAAAATGTCCCCTAAACATAGTGCTAAATTCTGCATAGTGCTTCTAAATGCAAGACAACAATTATGTGTCTTACATATATATGTGTGCATACACACTCATGTATGAATATAGCTCATTTAATATATATGATACATATAATATATAGTAAATACCTAATATTAGACATGTCAGATATATAAAATTAGGCATATATATGATGCATGTTATGTGTTACATATTAGATGTATAGTAATATATATTAGATATATGTCAAATAGTCTTATATCTAGTATGTATTATAGCTAATATATCTATATTAGAAACACTGTTCATGCATGAATTGGTCTATGTACCTGTTGGCAATGAATTCACTGCAAAATAGTCATCAGTACTTATCAAATAAAGTATCTATCTTTATATAGAAACACTCATAAAACAAAATCCTAAAACAAAGTTTTAAAAATTGTGATTGAAAAATTTGATAATGTTGTGACCATTGGTTTGCAGGAACCTATTTATCCCCAAAAACAGTAGTTAAGTTTTATTGAGTGTAATACTTATGGTTAGTGAGAATCAATTATATATGACTCACTGAGCTATTACAAACATCGAGTAAATTATTGTCCATAAAATCTTTATGAGACTGCTATCCTAGTACTGACTACCAAATACTACAGGTGTGGTGGCTTAATCAACACACAATTATTTCTTAAATTCTGGAGGCTGAGAAATCTGACTCAAGTGCTAGTTGATTCAGTTTCTGTTGTGGGACCCTTGTCATTCTGGTTTGTAGATAAATGTTTTTTAGCTGTAACCTTCCATGTCAGGGAGGATCATCTCTCTTGATTTTATTCTTCTAAGGTCATTAGTCCCATTCATGAGGGCTATATCCTCACAACCAAATAATCTTCTAAATTTCCTATGCCCAAATATCATCGCTTAGGGAATTAGAGCTTCATTATATGAAATTGTAGGAGATACATTTAGTCCCCAGCAACTTTCAAGTTCAAAGCAAATGCCCCTACTATTCTTTACTCAGGAATAGAATAGTAAATGGTCACTCCATAGTTAGAAATAATAATCAATTCAAAGTATTTTGTGATGAGACTTATACTAAGGCAGAAAAGAGAATTAATTAACTGGATTGTTTGCCCCAATAATTCACAGAAAATATGCGAAAATGCTAAAAGTTTTAGCAGTATCTGTGTTTTAGATAATATTAACTTGTTACTTCAGTCATATGTCAAATATTCACCCTGCATTTTATGTAGTGAGGTTAGGATTATAAATATATCAAGATGAATAAAATGTGCATATAACCAAATAATTAATTAAAGCTGTGAGGCAAGAGGTAGCTTTATAGGAATGTAAAGGAAATATTAACAGAATATAGGGATATGATCTATTTTTTGTTAGACTTCTCAACATTTTCCTGAGAACATCCTTGTCTCAAACACAGCATGATATTTATAATTATATCTAATTTAGAAAGGGTGGGAAATGCCAGCTTCAATAGACCTGTGGGACCAAGAATGTGTTAGGAAACATTATGGTCTGTTAAGTCTTCATTCCTGGTATTGTTTAGATTGTAATTGATTAGCCTCTAATGCTATCATTGAATCCCAGGAGGACCCCAGGGCCACTGAGGAAGGCAGCTTTGTTGGGGCTGAGGTATGCTAGCTTTAATCCATCACCAGGGGGATGTTTCCCATCCTTGAGCCCCAAGGATTCCCATCCATGAATCCCTGGAGCCAAGCTCCTTTACCCCAATCTACCCTGACCAGATTATAGGCTAGGTTGAGTTTCACCCTCCTCAAGCTTCTATATCTGGCTCTAGGATTCTAAAATGGACCAATCAGGTGAAAGCTAAATGGACAAAACAGGTGTGAGTTTATTTCATTAATTACTTCATTGAAAATGGAAAATGAGCTGATTGGAGCTATATGGTCCAATGAGACAGTCAACCTCTAAAGTGAGGGAAGTGTAGAGTGCTTCTGTGGGATTCTGGATTTCCAGACTCTCTGACTTCCTAGATAACTAGACCTCAATGCCTCTGTAGATCTTTGCAGAGCTGGTCACTGCACCTGCCTCTGGCCATGCCTCTGACATTGACTAAAAGGAGCACCATTGGACTCAGTCCAAGACCTCACAGTCTCCAGTTCTTTGGCATCACCTCCTGGTGCTGTTTAGCCCATGACTCTCCCATCCACTGTTGAATCCAGCCTTCAGACTGCTGCCATGGGCTGCTGCTATTATCTTCTATAAGCAGCTTTTGTTTAGGTTTCTGGATACTGAGGTCACTATCTGGGGAAAGATATCAGATGCTTGTGGTCTTAAAGAATCCTTTCTGTTACCCTGATCTCCTGTTTATTATGTAAACCCTTTTGCTGTTGGACCTGGATACTGAGTGCTCTTGCAATTGTGCACTTAGTAAGAACCCACTGACAGTGACCTCTCAGCATCCTTGATCCCTTTAACACTTCCAAGCATTGTTTTAGCATTGGTTCATCATCAACATAATTTTGTGGCTAAGAATCTATATTCTGGAATCAATTCAAATGTTAAGTCCCAAATTTTCTCACTACCAGCTCTGTAACCATGGGTAATTTTCTTAGTTAGTTTGGTTTCAGTTTACTTAATATCTAAAACAAAATTAATGATAGTGCTTTCTCGCATTGTTATGAGGATCACACATGTAAATATTTGACAAACAGCAGAACAGTATCTGGCATGTGATAAGTCTTATTTCTAGTTCCATAAATAACTAAATCTTCATCTCTGAATGTCCCACACCAAACACAAACTAGAAGATAGATAAAATGATTAACAATCAATTGTTGAATGAGTGCAAAGTAAGACCTTGGAAAATGCCAATAGGAGAGAAAATAGGAGAAACTGATTTTAAAAGAGTTAATGTGACAGTAAAATGCTATTAATTGATAATTATTGAAGTTTCTATAGTTCCAACTCCATTAAAGTCGGAATTTTATTGCATAATTTATTAATAAGGAAAGGTCATGATTTGTAGCAGTAATATATAAGCCCCCAAATCTCAGTGTCTTTGAAAAACAAAACTTGAAGAGATTTCCTATCACTGATCATTGAGAAATCCAAGCTATGTTTATCTTATGATAGCTACAATCTCTTCCACAATGGTGGAAGAGAAGAATGGAGAAGGGAGATTCACTCTTAATTGTCATGATCCATATGTGTTGTAAATCATTTCTGCTCAGTCTAACCCTCAGAACTAGCCATATGTCTCAAATACAAGGGAGTGGGGACTGAGGAATATAGAAATACAAGCATTTAGAGAGTGGAAGTAATCTGTCATATATAACAGTGGTCTTAATGATCTGACACAACTATTCCAATCTTGTCTTCTAAATGGAATGAAGGCTTGAGGTCTCATAATGCTTTGGAAGCATCATAAAATGTCTACAACTATAAGCACACTTTCACTCCACAAAATCTGTGGGAGAGAAGAGGGTACACTCTAGACTCCTATTTGGTTCTTTGGGGGAGGCAAGTAAATATCTAGCAGGGCTCTTATTCTCAAATAGCTTCCAATGAAGTCAAGGAAACTTGGAAAAGAGAGTTGAGAGGATAAGGCATTGTAAAATTAATTGCAAACCTTGCAAGATTTAAAGTAGTTTTGCTTTGTAGAAGCATATTGAGATTTGGAATCTGGGACTGAAGTTTTTGTCTGAAAGTTTCAAAAATGTATTACCTTAATGAAGGCACTTATCCTTTGGGTGTATAGAAATATACACATTCTATTCATACATCACACGCAGCAATGCATCAGAAACTCAGTAAGAGAAGATGTTATTGTTGCTAACTTTTTGTGTTACAAAACATCTTTGATTAGAAATATATATACATATTTAAGAATGTGATAAATATCATCCTATTTATTTTGCTCAACAGTAGAATTTCGTTATGTTGCCCATCTCATCTGAAGGAATTTCTATTGCATCTGGTTGGGTCCTAAGGCTAAAATGTTAAGACATTTTCTGCTGCATTTCAGGGAAAAGTATGATCACAAAATCCATACCCAGCAATTGTAACACTCAGTTGCCCACCCCTCACCCTCAAAGTAGTAAGTGGCCAAGAGTTTATGCCTCACACTCAGGGTCCACTGCACATCCCTCTAGAATACTATTGGGGGCCATGCACTTTGGACTATGGGCTCTGGGAAATGATATAAAATATGAAGATAACTAGTGCATTTTCCAATTTAGCAAATGCCTCCCCACTTCCAGGTTCTTTTTCATGCATTTTGGGGACTTCCTTTTCCCAAGTCCATTGATGAAGATTTTTAAATCATAGTTTACTGCATTACTTAAAAACTTACAAAAGAGCAGGTTGTTGTCCACTGACTGTCTTGGTGATTCTGATTTCTAGAGTCAGTTTAGAATAGAAGACATCCCTTTCCCAAGCCAGTTCATTAGAGATCAGAGGCCCTGGGAACTGATGGAGGGTGTTGACAGATGCCTCAAGCAAGTTCCGATCCATGATAAAGGGAGTCTGGCTGACTGGGGCTCACACTCTCCGGTCTCATACTGTTGATTACCACAAACATCATTAGATCTTTTATGCCGAAAACTTTCTCTACTATTTTGGGTGAAAATATCATCTTCCCATCTCTCTGAACACAGAAGCAAATTGAAAGGAAGAGTCCCATGATGTTAACTGCATAAAGCTTTCCTGGGCTCTGTTCACCAGAGAATTCAGTGCTGCTGAATAATTCTCCATAGGCGGGAATGATAAAAGAGGGGATTATTACCCATCTGTTTGCCCTCTCAGCTTTTGTCCAGCTCTTATTGTCTTTCCAAGCTGGATCCATGTGGTTGTGTTGGTGACTCAGGCAAGCATCACCAAACATGAGCACTTCCCAGGACCTCTCTGCACTAAGCAGGGTGACACAGTTTTGCCTTGGAGCATTTCAGCAAACTGGGACCAGAAGGTATTTTAGGTCAAGGTCATGACATCTGGGGCTGGGAAAGGGCCATTGGAGATCATTGTTATCTTCTGCTGCACATATGCTAACTATTCATCACCAGGCATCAAGATCTGGAAGAGCAGCCAAGAAAAGCACAGGGAGAAAAGTGCACTAATCTGCTGTCAGAGTTGCTGCTCATATCATTTTGCCTTATTTTTCCCTATGAACTAATATAAAGCTTCTTCAACCTCGGACAAGACTTTGCCAGGCTCCTTGTTTTAAGAACACAAATCTGAATAGGAGTTGGGGAAGAAGAGAGACTGTGAAGCATGAGAGCTCCTGAACACCAGGTTCCAGGATTCACAGGCAATTATTTTAACAAAATGGACAAGGTTGCCAAGTTGTATAAAACTAGTCACAAAATAAAATAAGTCTTTACATCAGCTCACTTCTACTTAAACCTTATGTGGAAAATCTAACCATAACTCTTCTAACCACCTGGTTTTTCCTAATTGCTCAGAATTAGAGATTATAAAATTGAGTTAGTTTAGATTAGAATCAAAACCATTGGTGGAAATTGTTTTTTTACTTATTTTTTGACTTTTTAATGGGCCCTATTATAGAATGGAAATTGTACCTGTTCTTAAATGCTTTAAACTCACTCTTGGATTCAAAAGGATGCAAGTCAGTAAGAGAACCACAGCATCAGAGGACATGGGTTCACTTCTAGATTTGAAACTACCTCCTATGTCTTAGGGTTTCATTTTCTCACCCATGACATTATACAGTAGACTGAGATTATTGCTCAAGTTCATTCTTGTTCTGAAAGTTTCTTTTCCTTGAGAGTATTTTCATCAAGTTGTATTTGCACTATGTATTACCAATTTCTTTTTATTGATTTTGTGCCTACTCAATAAAATATAAACATGCTTATCTTTTTTTTTTCATGCATGTAATGGAGCTAAAAAATGGAGAAGGTAACATCACCTTCACCGTCTAAGCTTATGTACTCCTGAGTAATTTCTAAGCTGTGCTCTTAATCTACCTTTGATTTTATGTCTCCTTTTACAAAGATGTGATCATGAGGAATTCAGGAAGAAGATATCTGTTATGTTTTCATGCCCCCTTTTCTTTTAAAAATGTACTTTTTAATTTAGTGTTAATCTCTGACATTTCTATGATCAAGCTTTCAGAACATTTTGGAGAGGTTCCTTGTCTCATGCTGATTTTGCATGGTGAATTTCATCTTTCTGATATTCACCTTCAAGCATACTTGTCAAGGATTATCTTGATTTCAGATAAAAGCAACCTGTCAACACCAGTGCATACACATGATTTTCTTGCTGGATTCCTAGTTTATTTTCAGACTTTAAGAAATTGGCTTTGACTTGGACTTTTTCAGGACCTCAGAGAAAATATTGATCCATGAAGATCTGGTCTTAGCTCCTTTAAAGTCCTGGGTAGGAAACTACTTTTGCATCTACATTTCTAAATATAAAAGATCAGAGGGTGTTAATTGACATTGTAGTAAGTTTCTTCTGTCATATATTCCAGATGCCATGTTATTCACATTATTAATCCTTTCTCACTGAATTCCTCTCTGCAGTCGTAAAGTAGCTAGCATTATGACCATGCTCCAGACAAACATCTAAATCTTGGAGAGGTTTTTGAAATTACAAAGTATGGCACAAAAAGAAACTACAGAAGTGAGACTTGAACCTAGGTTTTGACAAATGTTGGTTTGGCAAATATATATAATACATTTGTGGTTCCTTAATCTTTAAAAAAATTTAAGTGCTAATATATATGTAATTAGTAAAAATTCTTACATTTATGCTTTCTTTGTATTGCTATACCATTGAATTATAACTTTATGCAAGTTTCAGATGTGCATCATTGGTAGTGAGTACTTGCTTCTATATTAAGTTCAAACTAAAAGTTCAACTCTATTGTTCAACATAAGATTAACTCAATTTACCCACCCTCCTTCTCCCTTCCGTCCTACTAAACAGAAACTGACTTTAGAGACTAGAAGCTTATTTTTATTTTAATTCATTTAATTTTGTTAATTCATCTATTTGGTTTCTCCATATACCACATTGTAGTGAAATTATGTGCCATTTGTCTTTCTCTGTCTGGCTTATTTCATTAAGCATAATATGTTATAGAGAGAGCCATGTTGTTGCAGGATTTCACCTTTTTATAGTTGTGTGATATTTCGTGGTTATATAGCTCATTTCTTTGTCTTCTATTGGTCATTTATGTTTTTTCCAATTCTTACCTATTGTAAATATGCTGAAATAAAATGGGGCAGGTGTTTTTGTATTCCTCAGGTAAATCTCAAAGGTGGAAAAACTGAATCATATGGAATTTTCATTTTTAGTGTTTTGAGCAATCTCTGTACTGCTGTCCATAATGGCTCCACTAACATTGTGCAAGGGTTTCCTCATCTCCGTATCCTTTCCAACACTTGCTGTGTCTTGTCTTTTGAATAATATACATCCTCACATGTGATATTTTTGTTTTGATTTGCATTTTCCTAAATGTACTTTCAAGTTCCTGTTAGCCATTTGTATGTTTTCTTTGGAGAAGTTTCCATTCAGATTCTCTGCCTATTTCTAATAGGCAGAGAATCTGAATGAATTGTTTTTGTGTTGTTGAATTCTATGACTTCTTTATATACTCAGGATATTAACCTTTTTGTCAGGCATATGATGAGAAAGTATCTTCTCAGATTCAGTAGGATGTTTTTTTTAATTTTGTTGATAATTTTTTCAGCTGTGCAGAAATATTTTAGTTTGATGCAGTTTCATTTGTTTATGTTTGCTTTTGTTTTCCTTTTTAATAACTTGTTTTCATACCATGCAATCATCAGCAGATATGTTTATATATTTAGGAGTTTTATGTTCCCCTGTTGCCATTTCACAAGACCAAGGTTCTGCAAATATTTTCAAATCTCAGATGAGATTTTTACTTAGTCATAATGTATTCGTTAATTCGTGAGTCTGAAAGTCCTTCACTGCTATAGAAACATCTATTTTCCCCTTTTAATCAAAGAAAGGAATATAGTTCATATGGCTGAAAAACACAAAGGGAGTTTATGGAGGAGACTACCTGCTGGAACCTTGTGAACTCAGTTGAAGAGTTTAAATTTTAGTACTTAATGTTTTAAATAACAAGAGTTGAAATTTCAGGATTTTTTTTTCGGTTAGAGATGTATGTTTGTACTAAAATTGAAAGTAGAGCTTTTGAAAAACTTTTCCAAGTGACTTAGAAACTGGAAGTTTCTAGCAAACAATAGGCAGCGAGTCATCCATAAGATACGAGCACATTTAAAACACCTCTGTAAGGTTACACCGCTGTAATGCTACCAGATGTGCACAAGTTTATATCCTTAAGAATCCCTGTGGCAAGATGCATAGTGGGTAGAAGTGAGGGGGAAAAACTCAGGTTGTATCTAGGAAAATACCCTTGTTTTGTGCCACCAGATAGTGATATTTAATGTTCCTTTTACTCTTACTTAATTAGTAGATACTTTAGCCATTGGAGAGTCCTGAGAAATACCACCCTTCCAAAAACTGATTCTTTAGCTCTTTTTTTTTTTTAAATATTATTATATAATATTTGTTTATATTTCTTTTCCTTTTAGGTGTTCTTCCCCCCCCTCCTCTTCTCCTTGTTCTCCCCTCTGGTCATCTCATTTCCTCTTTCGTTGCCAGTTGTTGGTCAATTTTTAGCCTATTGGATTCTTTCTTTTCTTTCCTGGGGTAATGTCCTTTTCTCAGGTGAAGACATGTTTTCCTGGGACCAGCTGCCTGTGCTGAGTCTTCAAGATGTATCTTTGTTGCGAGCAGCCAGTTCACACATGTTTGGATCCTTTCAATGCCTCCTCCTTCCTACTGGTAGTCTTCTCTGACCCAGTTTCTGTCACAGTTTGCTTTTTCTTTGCTTTACAGTTCCAAAATGTTTGTTTGACCAGGGTCCTAGTTCTTTCTTCTCACCTCCATCTTCATGTGTATCTAGCTTTGAATTAGGAACAACTAGATTAGTTTCCTGGTAACTGACTGGATATTTAGTAAACCAGAGAGGGTGATAACCTGCCCCTGAAAACCTCCAGGGCATGGTTGACCCATTTACCTCGGGGAGATGGGCAGAGATGTGGGGTTGCCTGTTACAGCAGCCTGGATCCCTTGGAAACCTCCTGCCAGGGGAACACAAGACAGGAAGTACACCCACCTCTTGCCCCCACTTTCAGAGCGGGTTTCATGGGAGGGCAGAGCCTCCAGGGTCAACATTCAATATTTCTAAGAACAAGGAATTCTTTTTTTTCCCCCATTTTTCTTTTTTATTTATTTATTTATTTATTTATTTATTTATTTATTTATTTTTAATTTAATTTAATTTATTTTTTTAATTCATTTTATTGATTTGTCACAATTGTGCATTAATTGATCCCTCCTTCTCCCTCCATATCCCCCTCTGTATCCCCCTTCCTCTTCCCTCCATATCCCCCCTCTGTATCCCCCCTTCAGTCACTCCTCCCATTTTTCTGCAAATTGTTGTTTGGTTAAGTTGATGTTTAGTTGTTGGTTGTTTGGCCTGTTGTTCTCTTCCGATATGTGGTAAGTGTGTTTGTGTGTGTGTTTTTTTTGTTGTTGTTGTTTTATTTTATTTATTTATTTATTTATTTATTTATTTATTTATTTATTTATTTATTT
>PVHY01010473.1:0-51848 GCA_004024945.1 Uropsilus gracilis
AATAAATAAATAAATAAATAAATAAAAAATAAAATAAAATTAAAAAAAATAAAATATCTGTCTGCTTTCTGCATACTCCTCAGTTGTGATTTTTATTACTATTTTTATGTCAAAACTAATCTGATGGGTGATCCCAAATTATGTTGAAATGTCCACTTGCTATTTTTCTTTTTTTTTAAATGGATCGACTTAGCCTGTTCCTTGGGCATCTCCTGATCCTTAGTGTCCCTAGACAAGGCAAAAGGGCTATTTTCAATCAGTTGTATGTTGCCTAATGGCAGTTCCAACAGCTGCACACTGTCAGCTAGGAGGCGAAATGTCAAATGTAACTATAAGCTGGAAATGCATTGATGTTTATCAGCTTGGAAATCTTGTTAGGGGGCAGCTTCTGAATTTTTGCAGGAATACTCTACCTCAGATACTGCCTACAAAATACTAGTGTTAGCTTTGCTTTTTTGTTTCTCTTTAGAGACTAGGTCTCACTGTGTTGCCCAGAGTCATCCTGAATCCGCAGACTCAAATGATCCCTAGCTTCAGTCTCCCAAAGCTGGGATTAAAGGTGTGCGCCACCACGCCTGCTAGAGTTAGCTTTGTTCTGTGTTTTCTCCTTGAGGCCCACAGCCATCTAATGAAATATGTGCTATCATTATCTGTGACTGTCCTCATTTTACAGAGTAAACTGAAGCTAAGAGAGGTTAAATAGTTCCCTGAATTAACCCATCTGGTCAATGATAGAGTCAGTCTAAATTCAGGGCTATGAGACCAATATTTTCATGTCCAGATTTAAATAGTTTGAAATATAGTAAGAAATACTACAAATCTGAACAAAGTGCTTAGGTCATTATAAAGTGAACATCCATCCCCAGTATCAAAACAATGTTACCAGTACCACTGAAATATGGTACTGAAAGATCAAAACAATGTTACCAGTACCACACACATGCTTACTCTTTGTTTGGTTACCAATTTATAATTTGTGTGTACTCATTTAGTTGTAAAACTTAGACTATTAGTTACCCTGTTTAACAATTTTCAGCAGGTTGCACTATTTTAGAAGGGAAAGTTATGTGGACCAGTGGTCAGAGGCAAAAATGTTCTCCTTCTGTAGAAGTATTACTCTGGGCTATAGCTCTTTGAAAAAGACAGGAAAATGTCAAATAACTTCTAAAGATGTCAACCACCATTATCCATATAAAGAATTTGTTAACTGGAGCATGAAGATTGGTTTGGAGTGTAAGTTTTGCTTTCTTTTTTCCTCTCTTAATATTTTAGTGTGCTTATAGAAATACTTAGTGATTTCAGTGACAGACTTCACTCATTTTGAATAGCAAGTATTTTGTTCCTTTATGTAAGACAGTAAATTGCCCTTACACCTTATTGATTAAAATGTCCTACCTCCTGAAGGACTCACAAGTATAATTTCTGAGACAGACTGTACTTTCGTTTTCTAAAATCCACCGTTGAAGTCTGTGCATGATAAAGTGGAACCAAGTGGTTATTAATTTTTCATTGAAATCTTCTGAATAAGTATTTTCTCTTGGTTGGTTTCAAAAGGAGTCATATTCCTACATCTAATTAGAGGCAGTTCATGTGTTGTGGGCTTATTAAGATTCAAGGCACTTTTTTACTTTAGCCTGTCTGGTATCCCTTTTTAATTTCACTTAAATTTGAATTACTCTAAACATCATCTGGGCATATTGAAGCTACTCGGTATTATTAATAATGATGGTGATGTATTGGTTCTAGCTTCTTGAATTTTGTCACCTTATTCTTGATTCTGGCTTGTGAATCTGTGGGACTCTGCTATCCCTTTTCATCTGTAACAGGCTTCAGTAGTCAACCAGGCACAATTCTGGTGAGCCCAGGCAAGCTTTCTGGGCTTTTTTGATATACCATGCACAGGAGCCATTTCTAGCTGCTTAGACTAGCTGTTTTTCTTCCCTGGCTATCAGATTGGCTGTCTTAGGTGTAGACCTATACATTCATTTTTACCCGGTCTTGAGCAAGTTACATTGTCAGTTGGTTTTTTCTGTACCTATGCCTGGGATTCCTATTCTTTTGTCTAACTGAATGAAGATACTTCCCTTTACTGCTCTGCATTAATTAGATGCCCATGTATACTCAGTCTCTCAAGCTGTCTGTAGAGAAAATTATGAGAATGATTTTTTGACTGGTTTTTGCTCATTTCTTTTGAGTCTATTCTCAGAAGTGACTTCCTGTCTTAAGATGAGAACTCTTTCCTCTTTTAATAATGTGAACTCTAAAGGTACTGTCTCCAGTAATGAGTTAGTATCCCCTGGTTGTTTGGAATAGGAAAGAACATGTTTGTTTGAATATCTCCTCGATAAGAGTATTCTGAACAAAATACAAATGCCCGCTTTTTGAATGCTCTGGAAAGTTAAATTAAAGCTGGAGATCCTGGAAGGCAGTTGAAATGGAAAGGGACAGCCATGTCCCATGTTTCCAGACTTTTCTTCCAGTTCTTTCTCTGGAGTAGCAGGCCACACTTGTATCAAAATCCTAGTAGAAAACTTATGGTTTTTCTATCCTAAAGAACCAGAGAGCAGAGGTTAGGATAATAGTGACTGGAAAGTGATGGGGAGATCTTTTGAGAGAGTAGTGTGTTTGACTCCTGAATTCTGTGTATAAACTCTGCCCAGATCAGCAGGTATGCTCTGATGGATGCATTCTGAGACTAAATGCACGCAACTCAGCTAAAATGAAAAAGAACTGAACACACACTTTTGAGCCCAAGAGTCAGAGTTTACAGTTTGAGTCTGAATATGTGTCATTGGTGAATCAGTCTTCAATGAGAACCTACACACAATGTAATTATTCTATTTCCCACTGTTGCCTGCCTGAGTTTCATATGCTTTGGTTTTTGTGGATTTAGAAGGCAGGTACACAGTCTAAAAAATTTATTAGTAAAGCAAAGAATTTATAGTGCAAAACCTCAGTCAAGGCAAGAGTTTTACATAAGATTTTAAGGATGATGGTTCTACCACAGTCCCCCTACTTCTGTAGAGTTTTGGAGTGTTGTGAATTTATTCCCCATGCATTCTGATGTCATAGATTATCTTACTTTGTTTTGCTAGCTCTAGAGTGGTGTTGGAAGCACTGTTGAATATACAAAAAACAAACAAACAAACAAATTAAGACTACTAATAAATGATAACAGTTAATACTCCAGAACTCTCATTAGAAATCAGACCTGTTCTAAACCCTTTATGTATAGTAACTCATTCTGTTGTCAGAGAAACCCTGTTTTACTATATCCTTGTTTATGCTTGAGGAAATAAAAATCCAGAGCAGTTGCATACACAACTATAAAGCAGCAAAACCAAGAGCTAAGAGGCAAAGGAACGTGATCACCATAGTATATATATACTCTTAGGCATACCCTTAAAAGGCTGGTTGCAGTTTGGAACATAGTTGTTTGAACTGAGATCCAGTTGTTTCCTGAACAACACGAATGTTTTTGCATCTGTGTCCTATCAAGGTTAGTGGCATTGATTTGGCAGGGCATAAGTTAAGGAGAACTAGTGGAGGCTCAAAGATTTAATCCTAATTTTGTCGAAGGGATAAATAATGAACGAGCAATTAGTTTATCGCAGCTGAGTTAGGTTATTACCTCAGCAATAATGTATTGACATTTGTGCCTAAAATACCACTGTAGTTTTTATGCATATTGAGGAACAAATTGTTGAGTTTAGTCAATTAGGATGAAAATAAATTTTGGTTATAAAAGAATGAAGTTTACCAATCTTGGACTGGAATTCTTGAAATCCATTTAGTGTGCTGTAGGCTCATTACTGGAACCTTGGGTATGGTTGTGGGTATAGTCAATAATTGGCAAAGGAGCCACAAGTTCTTACTGTTATGGTGAGATGCCCTGAGTTCTGCAATAGATTGTTTATGAAGAGGTGTATTGAAGATGCAGGATCTATGTATTTACAAAAGGAAAGCCATTAACAGTCTTAGGCTTTGGGTGCTCATGATGGGGCTGTCCCCTGCATTTTTCACACCACATCTGAAAATCTGGCCTTTTCTGAACATCACTACTATAAAATGCATTCCTTTTTCTTCTAGTGGATTAGTGCATACTTAACTAACAGATAATGCATAAATCAGTGATAACCTCTAGACAAAATATGCAAAATACTAGTAATTTTCAAGGTGTTGGAGAGTAACCAGAGTTAGACAGAAGTAAAAGAGGATCCATCTTGGAAGGAAACTGTGCTTAATGAGAGCCACATATTTACAGCTTTTCTTCAGAAGCTTCTTTCCAGCTTCATACAGTGTTTTAAACAATTTTCCAATAAGATAGTTTTTACTATTCACTCAGTGAAGATGGAACTTTGGTAGTGCCAGCAAAATTTACAAACATTGATAGAAAGCATTATTTTTTAATTGCTACTTCCTACAATTAGTTATTTCCCAAGCCTTCTGTTTGTAATCTTCATAAATTTCAAATCAAATTGATGTGGTGATGTACATTATTTTATAGGTTATAAGATGTGAGGAAATCACATATAGAATGAAGGAGTCAGGGTGTATTATTCATGAATTTTGATTTAGTACTTTGTGAAAATGTGCAAAATTCATTTTGTTTTTTATCTTTTAAAAGTTTGACCTCTGTGTATATGACTTTACTATAGATACTGATTGCAGTGTACTACCATTTTTATGAATATTGATATAATAAATATTTAATGGATGCATTCTGTAAGTACTTCATCTCATGGAATTGGAGAAATTTTACTGACTCAGTCTATGAAACAGTAAAAAAAAAAAAAAAACATAATCATGTCCTTTTGAATAACCTTAAAAACATTTTACTTTTCATTATTAATTTGTTCTTCTTTTGGTTTCTGACTTAAGCACTTTAGTTAAAAAAATTCAGTAGCTTTGCATTTGTCTTATATACTTGTTTGTTCTAGCCATGAGGCAATGGAAAAGTAAAATCAAACACGCTCAGATTGGTATTTTGGTATAAAGATTTATGAAATATTTTTGTACCTGTTCAATTTATGAAAGATCAAGTGGCTCTTTGCTTGACTGTCTAGATGATTGTGAGATGTTGTTACTATACTTGTAATAATTGCCATAATACATTTATTGAGTGTGTGCTTCAGGGAAGGTACTATGAACCAAACAGTAGAGGGAGGAGGATCTTATTGATGACAAATGACAACCTGAAAGAACAGTGATTTAGGTCACAGGGCTCCAGAAGTTAAGTTTAATTTTTTTCCTATATTGAGGTGATGTTGGTTTATGATACTTCCCATGATTCAGAAGTTCAGTTTAAATCCTTATGACCTTGAAAACATTTCTAAGTTTCCGGGCACTTCACTGTTCCTTCTAAAATTGGGGAGAACCATTTTCCTACCTTTCTAATTCCAAGCAGTGGACTAAGATGAGCTGTCTCCCTTAGCTACCTCTCATTAAAGAATCATGGTTATTATCAATAGTGGCACCAGTACTCAAAAGTAGTAGGATAGAATCAGAGTCTCTGATTTTATCTACTCATTGTAGATCTAAGCAGTGACTACTGTTTCCATGTAGCAGCTGCACAATAAGTATGTGCTGCTACTCTATTTTTTTGTAGAGTGTGTGTTTGAATTGACTTGTTTTGCCATTTGTTTATGCCAGAATGCAGAGAAAACCATCTTTTGGAATCTTAGAGATGGATGACAGGTATATGGACTGAAACCTATTCCTGAAGTATGATTTCTAAACTGCTTGTCCAGGAAAGTACCTGGTCCTTTATAATAAATTATTTGTCATGGGGACCACTGTTATTAGTTGTCTTCCATGAAAGCAGAACAGTGGCCCCAGTTTTAGATTGAAAATAATTTATCAGTGGTCTTTATATCTAATTAATTATCATTAGGGAATACTTCCATTAAATTCTCATGTAATAAAGCACTTCATTATAACCCAAAAATGGTCCAGGCCTGGTTAACCTATCAGCCATAGTTTGCAGCCTTTAAGACCATTAGAATCTTTAAGACCATTAGAACATGTGGACATTGACAAGTCCATATTTATATAATTAAATTACAGGAGGTTCTGTGGCAGAAATGATGAACTGTAGTGAGTAAGTTTAACACATTTGGTGGATTGCTAATGTGGGTTTTGGTGGGAGTCAGCAAAATATAGTGAATAGTATAACAAAAACTTCTGGACCTACTATTCTCTACTACAGTCACTCAACTCTGCTCCTGCATCCTGAAAGCAGCTCTGTACAATGCGTACAATAGGGTGTGGCAGTACTCCAATGAAACTTTTTTTTAATGAAAATAAACCACAATATCCAGTGGGCAGGCACTTGCTGACCTCTGATATATAGAGTTAAAAAATTGTTTTCTGGTGAAAATTGTTTATTTGTAAAGGCTCTTTATATCCATGATAGAAAAATCCAATGGATATGTAAAGTTATTACAGTAAAAAATGAAATTGACTACGCCCTTGCTGTGTTCTTACTCACAGAAAAGTGCTCTTACCAACATAGGGTCTATTATATTGTATGTAGTTTGTTTTACAAGCTACTCCATGAATTCTAGTAAACTTTTGAAAGCTATTTATTCAGTAAGCTGAGTTACGTAGGTTTTATAGGGGAAAAAGCTGCTGCTACTGCTTCTGGAACTCATGCTGTCAATGATGAGACTGGGTATGGAAGTCGATTCATATTTAGTTTCCTTTCTACATCAATAAATGGAGCACTGTCTTTCAATACTTAATCTAGATGAGGGTTTGTGACAATTTTACTTCTCTGGAAACAGTCTGATAATAAAAAGACATTAAAATGAGGAGAAGGAACACTTCCGGTATTACTCCAGAATATCTTTGTAAAATGAAATTTCCAGTTGGCTCTTCTACTGCTTTCACTCTTGCAAATTTAGAGAAGGAACTGTCTTCATAAGATGCATATATATGACCATGTGCTGGAATGTGATCAAATGTGCCAGCCTAATGGTGAAATTTCCCATTTTATTTCCTGCCATGGTATCACATGCTGATTTAATCTATTGACTGTTCTGAATTCTCAAAGCTGGAAATTAGATAGCATAACCAGAATCCTCCTCTCCCTTCCCTTTTGCCCTTTGTTAACAGATGTAGGCCAACTTTTCACCCTCATCCCCCATTATCTGGACCACGAGAAAGGGCGTTTGGACTAGCAGGGTATTTCTGATGACTGTCTGAGAGGCTTTTCCAAAGTTGTACATTGTTTTTACTAAATAAAGTAATGTCTTAGCATACCTGCAGTGTGAGGCCACTTGGCTACTTTCAGTGCTTTCACGTATCCAGTGTGTTAGAAAGCTCTGCTCTGGGATTCTCAGTATGAGAGCAGGAAGGCATCTGGGTGTAGTTTCGTACTCCACGTGCTCAGGCAGTTTCTCCCTCTCTTGTAAATAGGACAGGAGTCAGCAAACTTTTTCCTCAAAGACTAGCTAGTAGATATTTTAGGGAGATAGTATTTTATGACCATATGGTCTCTGTTATGACTACTCACCTCTGAGTTGTAGTGTGAAAACAACCATAGACAGTATATAAAATGAGCTGCTATAAACCTTTGTACTATGTGTTCATTCAGAAGAGTTGATTAAGATGTAGTGTTCTAGGTGATATGAACTGAGTGTTTGTATTAACTCCCTCCCTCAATTCTTATGTTGGAGGTCTTGTCCTTGTTGTGACAGTGTGAAGTATTTGGAGGTGGGCTCTTTGAGAGGCTATTGAAGAAAATGGAGCAATCATGAATGAGATTAGGACCCTTTAAAGAAGAGAGATGATGTCTCTCTCAGCTATATAGCAAGAAGGTAGTCTTCTAGAAGTCAGAAAGAGAACCCTTGCCAGAATCTAACCATGTGGTAACCTGATCTTGACCATTCCAGCCTCTGAAACTGAGAAATAATTTTCATTGTTTAAACCACTCTGCCGGTGATATTTGTTACAGTAGCATGATCTGACTAAAACACTAGGTAAGTTATTTCACTTGGTATTTCAATGTTTGTTGATACTATTCAGTATCTTTGTATGGTAAGGATTTAGAATCTAAATCCTTTCTTTGGAAAAAGGAGGTGATTGATTAGTACTATCAGTCATAAATTCATACTGGGGAGAACTGCTACAGACCCTGTGTATCTTTCATACTTGCTTGTAAGAATACCTTGAGAACAAAGATTTTGCCATTTATCTTTATATGTCAGATACTAATAGAACATATACATTCAAAAAGGGCACATGAAATGTATGGACATTTAGCTTAATACCTTCCTATAAAACCGTATTTAAACAGTTTATATTACACACTAAATGTTTACTGTGTTTATTTAATGTTTATATCTTTTTTCTGTGGTTTTCCAAAGAAAAGAATGTCTTTGTACTCCTTGCTTATTAGTACACTTGACCACCAGTACTTTACTTTCTACATAAGAGAACCAACCACCATAGCTTGCAGATTTTCTCTAATTTTGTTCTTGATATGTATGTGATAATGCACTAATACACACAATAGAGGCCATTTTAAATTATATCAACATTTCTTTTGGAATATATAGAATGGATAATGAGTGTTGCTGTTTTTTTTTTTGTTTTTTTTTTTTTAATGTGTACTCCATATAATCAGTTTTATTCCCTTGGAAATAAAATTCAGTGACTTAACCTTAAATTACTTTGAATCCTCTTTTTGCAGACACAATATGCATTTCATGACTGGATCACAAAGTTTATCTTTTGTGTTTTTAGAGTTGTATGAAAAGAAGGGGGGACAAAAGATAAGAGAGTGATGTAGTCTCCTCAATGTTGACTTTCCTAGCACATGATGTGTTGTATAATAATAGGCAAATTTATTTGGTCTTTGTCTCAGGTTCCTGGCACTGAGCTCCTAAAACCCTTGGAATTTCCTGAGAGAAGTTCTATTCATAACAAGATCATTTCAACAACATCTGAATTGATGCTTATTGTGGAACCTTCACCCCTCCCCCCCTTTAAGAGACTACAAAGTTCAGTCCTTCCTCACACCTATAGGTAACGGGAAGGTCCTGGAGATAGAGTCTAGTTAATAGGGATTAGTCATTTGACCAGTCATTCCTGTGTTATAGAACCTGGGTTGAAATTCTGAAACAGGGAGATTAGGGGATCTTTCAGGTTTGAGAATACATCTAAATGGTGCCTGTAAAGCTGGCTGGCCCTGAAAAGGGCAAATGAGCTCTGGGACACCCTCTTATACTTTGCTTTGTGCATTCCATGTATTTGCTTTACTGAGCTGTGCCCTTTATAATAAAATAGCAATTTTATGTAAAACTCTTTCTTGAGTTCTGTGACTTGTTCTAGTGAATTATTAAACCTGAGAAGGAATTCATGGCAACCCCTGAATTTTTAGTGGACCAGGAGAAATTGTAAGGAGTCTGGGAACATAATCTGTAGCTGGTGTCTGGGGTTCTCATTGAGACTGGTGGAATCTGTGCTAAAGCTGAGTGTGTCAGAACTGAATTGTTGGATACCTCGTTAGCATCAAATAATTGTGAATTTGGTAAGGAAAAAGTAACGTGTTAGTGTTCGACAACACTACACAGAATGTGTTTTCACCAATGCTGAACTACATATTGTTAAATCTGTGTCATGAGTTTCAGAATAAATACCCTCCATTCTCACACGATGCAAGAATAAGAAAGACTCTATTAACTAGCTTAAGTTAGGGTCCACCTTCAGCCTGGTCCACTGCCTAAGCAATCACATCAGAACATGGAGGTTGGACCCCCTCTGTCCCCGGAGTCCAATCTTTTGTACGGTTTTTAGGTCCTGGAGGCCATTGAGGTGGTCTGGTGCTGATGGGTCGTCTTCCTGTTGGCTGGTCTTTGTGGGAACAACCAGTCAAGCGAGCTTGTCATCCTCTGATTGGTCAGAGGCAAGAGCCTGGAGCTGGGAGATACTGGACTGAAAACAACCTTTGGCCGAGAAGCGAGGTTTAGGCCTGTTGGCAATAGTTAGGCCAGGCCATGTCACATCAATTTGAGGATGAACATCTTTTAATATTTGGCAGAAAGGAATTTTTAACAGCAAAGCATCATTGAGTCAGATTGTGCTGAAGGTTCCAGAGGGAAAATGTGAAGGAGCATTATTATCAACAATAACCTACCTCAGTCATTCTTGTACGATGTGCCACTTCTCCCTAATCTTTCTCTGTCAGCTTTTTCGTTAAGTCTTGAGAAGGTTCTCCTCTGTTATATCCTTAGACTTGTATATCCATTTACCAAAAAGCATTGCAATTGTTGGAGAGAAAAATTTTCCTCTACTCCTCAGAGTTCTTTCCCCTGTCTAAGAATTAAGTCAATATAAGACAGACTAACAGAAGAAAACCAGAATTAATTTTGTGTATATAGGCATTCTACATATACGAGAGGTTTGAAGAGAAAAGTGAAATGAGGTATATTTGCCTTTCTGCACAAGCAATGGGACAGGGGCCTGGTGCTTCAAAGGTGGGATAAGGGTGATTCACAGAATAAGAAGAGCAGATGCTTGATAATTAGCTTTTTGTCTGCCATGCAGATGGGTAATAAAAGTTATTTCTGGTAATAACTCTCATTATGAACAACCCTCTCTCCTCCATCCACATTCTTTTTGGTAGTTAAGGGAGAGGCACATTTCTTCTGAGTCCCCATTCTTTGGTTCCAATTTGCCAAAGTGGCTCATTGGTTGGAGGTCTGTTCTGAGGCAGTTCATAGTCAACTAGACTTCTTCTGTCTTAGATGGAAGTTTAGTGACCATCTGCAGCTGCTCAAGTGCTCTTATGGGTATCTCATTTATTCCAAATTGCTTAGTAAAATATCCCTTCCAGCTGCATATGGGACTTTCCCTGAGAGAGTTTGTACTCGAGTTGATTTACCTTTGTTTATTTTGTGGCGAAGAATACCAATGAAATTTTGATAGGGATTGTACTGAATCTGTATAATGCTTTGGTTAAAATGGACTTTTTAACAGCACTAATTCTTCCAATTCATAGCAAGGAATATCTTTTCATTTCCGTGTCTTCTATGTTTTTAATGGTTTTCTAATGAATAAAAAAAAAATACATGAAAAGGATTCATTCATGAGCAAGATGTATTTGTTCCAAGAATAGTTTAACATATACAAATGGATCAATATAATTCATCACATTAACAGAAGAAAAAAATGAAAAGAATATGATTGCACAGATAGATGGAGAAAAAGTACTTCATGAGATTCAACATATATTTATGATAAAACTCTCCAAGAAGTAGGGAAAGAAGCTATATACCTCAACACAATAAAGCACATATATAATGAAAGCACAGTCAATTTCATATCAATGGTGTAAAAGTGAAAGTAGTTATTCTAAGACCAGGTACAAGAAAAGTAAGTTCTCTTTCACTGCTATAAATCAACATAATGTAGAAAGTCGCAGTTAGAGAAATTGGATAAGGGAACAATATGAAACCAACCCAAATTGAAAAAGAACTAAAACTTTCATTACTTGTAGATAGCCTGATAATATAACCAAGCCAAACCAAACAAAACAAAAACAAAAAAAACCAAAAACAAACAACAAAAACAAAAATGGAAAAAAACCTACTGATTCCCCTGAAAAATATTAGTATTGAAACAGGGTAAAAAGCAAGAATAAGACTTTTTGACTTTGACTTAACACATAGGCCTGCTTCTCTCTCTGAAGCAGGCTCCAAGCAGTTTACATTAGCAATTGCCTTTAACTTGAAATAGACACACCTATGCCTGATTCTCTCCCTAGGAAGCAGGCTACAAACTTTCACTAACATTTTCACTGTTAACCTTCTATTGGTATGCAAACATCAGCTACCAGCTTCTCTCTGCTTTCTTTCCCTCTTTCATTCCTAAAAAGAAGAACATAGTAACACACTTAGAAAACACTAAAAAGAAAAACTTAGAAAACATTAGTTTGTCTCAATTTACCCTCTTTTAAACTCTCATGGGTTCTTTCCACCATCCCCAGCTGTCTCAACCAAAATACCAAGTCAAAGCAAGACTATCAGTGCAGACTAATTTATTTCTAACAAAGTGATTTCCCAATTACTACAAAAGAAACATGTAAGTAGAACTCAGATTACATTAACATTGTCCAAAACCTTTTTCAACATTGACCAAAGTCCTTTCCCAGATTGCCCAAAAATCCTCAGTCTCTCAGTCCTGATCATCTCACCAATGTCCATTTAGTCAGAGTTCATCTCCAGATGCTGGAAGACATCTTCCTTTGGCTGCTCCTTCTCGTCCATGACATCTTCTCCTTGTCGTCTTCCTCAAGGTAGTAAAAGAAACTTCATGGTACCGGACCCAGCAAAGTTCACTTTCTTTTCAGGCCTGACTTTCACACGGCCTCTTCCAGACACAAGTCAAACTCAGCAAAACAAACTCCAACACAGGAGTTCAAATCTGCAAACTTCTTAACTGCCTTTAACACACATGCAGCTAGCCCAGGTCAGCCAAGGGCTGCAGGCCCCAGGTGGCCACATGGCCAAGCTCACATGGTTCACATCTCCATCTTACAAAATCACCGAAACAAAAACCTCAATCTCAATCTCCATTTCCATCTTTTCTTTTCTTTTTTTTTCAAACCTCTTTATATATTCTTTCTGTTTTCCCACCTTCCAGGAACAGCTCCTGAATTATTACATTACAAGAAAAAAAAAAAACCAAAAACTGTTTCACTTCTTCCTTCCCCCTGCATCTCCCAAAGGGAAATTCCAACTAAGGCCATTCTCATATTTTAACATACCTTCCTTGGAATCTGCAATCTTAAACAGGAGACAATGACACCCGGGGTGGTGGTGCCCCTTAACATTATGTCTTTTGGTGTTTGTTAAGTTCTATCATCTGGGCCCCCATCTGCAGTCCTTCATCCTTCATCCATGCAAAATTAATTTAGTAAGTTTGTTTTGGACTTTTCATCTGGGCTATTTGTTTGCTTTTTTGTATCAGAGTAATTTTGATATCATAAAATATATTTAGAAGCATTTCCTCTTACTCAATTTTCTGGAAAGTTTTGAGTATACATGTTAGTTGGTATTTAAAGGATCTGTCGAACTTATTGTTTAAACTGCGTGGTCTCCTGGGCTTTTGTTTTTTGGGAGATGATTTGTTATATCAGTATTCTTGCTTGTCATTGGCTTGTTCAGATTTTCTGTTTTCCCTGGTTCAGTTGTCAGCTTCTTAAAACTCATCAGTTTCCTCTAGGTTATTGCAGTGAAAATGTTCATAGTATTCTCTTACAATCCCCTGTATTTCTGAAGATGCCTGTATAAGTTTTCTTTCATTTTTGATTCAGTTTATTAGAATTTTTATCTTTTTTCTTCTTTGTGAAAGAGATAGAAATTTGTTTATCAAATAGCAGGTTTTAGTTTATATTGATCTTTTGTACTATCCTGTGATTTATTATTTATTTTTTACTCTTTCATCATTTCCTTCCTTCTAGTAGCCTTTGATTTTATTTGTTCATCTTTGTTTAGCTCCTTAAAGAGTAAGGTTAGATTATTTCAGGACTTTTTTGGATGTAGGTTTGTGTTGCTGTATACTTCCTTCTTAGTACTGCTTTTGATGAGCCATATATTTTGATAATTTGTTTCATTTTCTAATGTCTCCAGGTAAACATATATATATATTTTTTAATTTCACCTTTGGTTTCCTCATTATGCCAATTGCTCAATAGCATGTTGTATAGTATCCTATATTTGAAGTTTTTTTTCTGCTTGGTCTTTATGGTAGATTTCTGGTTTGTCACCATTGATGAGAGTAGATACTTGCCATATCAAGTTTCTTTATGATTTCACTCATACGGTTTCAATCTTTATAAACGTATTGATGCATACTTGTGACCTGACTTATATTCTATCCTAGAGAATATTCTATGAACACTTGAAAAGAATGCATGTTCATTTTTTGGTGTATCAATGTTTTAAAATTTATTGATAATTGTTTTATATATTTTGAGACTATTTTGTTTGGTTCATGTGTACATTGATTAATGTTATTTCTTCCAATGTATCTGAGCTCTCACTCATTACATAATGTCCAGCTCTGTCTCATCACATGTTTTAGCTGAACATTTATTTTATCTGATGTAAGTATAGCTGTCCTTGCATTTCATAGGTCCCCATTTATCTGTAAGGTTATTTGCCAGCCTTTTACTATGAAACTTTGTTTATATTGAACTTAGATGGGTGTTAGGTTTTGTTTTCTGATTCAATCACTCTACATTTTGACAGATGAGTTCAGTGTTTTTATGTTATGGATTATTATTGAATATGAGGTCTTGCTATTGCCATTTCATCTTTAGTTCCCTGGTTCTGTTTTTTCCTTGTGATTTTTTTTTTTTTTTGGTTTTTTTACCTCTTTCATATTTGGTACATTGACTTTTAGCATTTCTTGCAGGGTTGTCTAGTGTTGACAAACCCCTTTAGCTTTTGCTTGTCTGACAAGGCCTTTATCCCTTTTTCATATCTGAAAGAAAGTATTACAAGACATGGTATTTTTGGCTGATAGTTATTAACTTTTGAGTATTTTACATGTGTCATTTCATTCCCACCTTGCCTGGTGGGCATCATTGAAAAATTGTAAGTATAACTACATTTTAACTACATTCTTCTCTCTCCTCTGTGACCACATTTCAGTGTTCTTGAACTCTTTTTTTTTTTTATTTTTTAGTTTTCACTATGTATTCTGTTGTCTCGATCCCTCCCTCCCTCCCTCCTTTCTTCCCTCCCTTCCTTCCCATCTTCTCTCCCTCTTTTATTTATGACCTTTTATATTATTTCTTTTCGCAGGTCTGGGATGTTTTCTTCTGTTATTTCTTGAATATGCTTTCTGTTCCTTTCTCTACTCCCTTTAGGATATGTTTCCTAATGAAATTGGATAGGTTGAAAATGTGCTGTTAATTTTTTAAAATGCGATTTCTCTTTCTTCCAACTGAGTCCTTTGTGCATCATGATCTTTGATATCATTTATTCAATCTCATTTGCATTAATCTCTCATGTTCCCTAGAATTCTTGATCTTCTTTATTGATCTTTACATTCTGAAATTCTATTATTTTCTTATTCAAAGCCTTAATGTCTACCTTCTGGGAGTTTAATTCTGACCTCATATTTATTTTTATGAATTTTATTGTTTCCAATTAATTTTTTCAATTGCTTTATATCATTTTGATTTGCTTTTCTGCATTTTCTTTTATATCTTTGAGTTTTTTTTAAATATAGCTATTTTCAACTGTATCTTATATGGTATACCATATTTTTGTGGTTGAATTCTGGCGAGTTGTTCTGTTCTTTGATGTCAGTTTTCCTTGAGGTCTTACATTGCCATGCCATATATTTTTTTATGTACATTTTGCTGCTATAAATCTCCTTATTAAAAAATATAGCAGAGAGTTGAGCCACTTTTACTCTTCTTGCAGGTGGTACTATGTGCTTATTTTAGTTGGCTTTGTTTTCAATGGTTGTTGGTTTCAATGGCTTTGGTTTCAATGGTTGTTGTTGACTTCTGTAGCTTATTTTTTGCAGTAATCACATTAATAGTGTAATGATGTGGCCTGGAGGGTACCAGCTACTGATGTGAATATGCTGCATGGAGGGTGGTTTTTGTTTTTTTTTTTTGGGGGGGGGTCAGTGATAATATCCCCCTTCTCATGGATTCTAGATCTGAGACTTGGCAATCTGTGCAGTTTCTGTGCTTCCTGAGGTCAGTAGTAGTTCTGTGTGGTGGATAAAGAAGAGTCTGAAGTGCCATCTTTGTCATTTTACATAGTAGGCCCAGGGCCTGTCTGGAACATCCGTGATCCTCTGTTGATTTCCCTTCACTCAGTGATGTTTGTCCCCACCATTTCTTTTTTCCTGCCCCAGGTTTTTGATTGAGCAGGAAGCCCTGCCAGGACGGGAGTCTCTGGGTTTTTCTCTGTCTGCTTCCTTTGAGGTGAACCATGATTTCCCTTGCCTATGGTACAATCTGTTAGTCTCTAATGAGCAAGTTGGGCTTTACTTCTACCTATAACATGAGGCTTTTAATGTAGTGTGCCTGGTGTTCACTGGTGACCTTCCTCTTGGGAGTAAAGCAAGACACTCTCTTTATTGCCACTGTGATGAAGTCCTTGCATGGTAGCATTACTTAACTTGCCATGGATGCTTCTTGGTCCCAGAGCAAACTGAACAGGGACTGCATACAGCTTCCATTTAACTTTCCTAACAACCTTGTAAGATGATTGATGTTCATGTTTAACAAAAGTAAACAAGTAGAAACATAAGAAAATAAGTATAATGCTACCCGCTGAAATGGCAGAGATAGGTTGATGCACTGAATGTTGTTTCCCCTTTAGTCCCTTTTCTCAGTATAAGATCCTTCACTTGCCAGTGTAACTTTACAAGCAGTACATCATGTTTCATTCTTCTGTATCTTGTTTTCTTTATTAATTTGTAGTTTGTACTGGATGCTAACTTGTAGTAATATCACATAGCATTTCACTGTAGGTTTCTAGAAAAAAAAGCCTTGAGGATTACACTTCTTTGAGATTTCTTAGGCTATTATAATCCTCCAATTTTTGTAGGTATATTATCAATAGAATTTTTACCTTTTCTTGCTTAGATATATATATATATATATATATATCTTAGAATGTATTTTTTTAAGAATTCTTTTTCGTGTATATGTTCACTTCTAATTTTTCTGTGACTACAGTGAGTTTCAAATGGGCAGTATTTATTTTTTCTAATTTCCTAAGTAACTGAATAACATATTACTATTCTATTATATAAATTCTGTTTTCAGGTATTATTTGTCTTATCTCTTTATTACCCAGTTTTCTGAAAGCTTGCCTTGATTTTTAATTTCTATGAATTAGTCACACAGCTATAAATAAGATTTAATGATTTTCCCCTTCTAACACTCTGGCTAAAGAAACTCATTGCTCAAAATAGACAACTAATGTGATTTGAAAGACTAAGTGTGCACATTTCTTTCATAACTAGGATATTTCATGTGGAATGTGGGGTTGGGCAGTGGAACCTAATATTTAAGACAAATTTCTCTTACAAATAGGAATTCATACAATGGAGTCCAATATTTAATACTGTAATTTCTACAAATAGGAATTCATACAATGGAAATGTGAAATATGTGATCTGTAGTAATATATGTTAGTATAATATATGATAATGTTGTCAACCTTTTAAATACAAAACATTCTAATAAATTGAAATATTCAAATTGAAAATTCTAAGGTCTGCTTTTCCATAGTAATAATATTTGACTCACTAAGAATACAGTCTCTTTCCAAGCACAAACAGTTGACTTTGAATCTTGGGAGGCCCCAATTGTCATCTGTACAGTGAACCTTCCAAATGTCAGAGAGATGGTCTCAGGAATTTCCCCAGTAAAGGTTACTCATTTACTATTCTCTGAGTCATTTCTTCAGCATGCCAGTGTGCCAGCAAATCTGAGTTACCTAGGTCACTCCAGATAGCCACTATGAAATAGCACTAAATACCTATTCTTATCAGGTACATCACATTATGCGCAAGTGTATCCTAAACTATTAAGCACTATTTGATGTTAGAAAGAACATGAGTGGGTTGATTGAAATAAATTCTGCCCCATACAAATTTTCAATTCAATATTTTGCAAAGGACTTTGGCAAATAATTTTAGGAGAGCTGACAAATTGTGTGGAAATATATCTGTACTGATGTTTCAAGAGCTGGCTCATTCATTTGTACCATTTTGTAGTATTCCATCGACTATGCTGTATTATATTAATTCTTATTTCTTACTTTTTGTTATTCCTATATGGTCTCTCTTTAATCAAGGGAGATTTTGTGTTTTCTCCTTGGAGAGGGGCTGCAGATGGGCTGCTGGGGCAGGATGGGGCTACAGCAGGGCAGTTTGCGTATTGCCCGCTGGGATTAATATTAAATAGTGGAAGAAGATTATAAAATTGAAGACCTAGCAGCTATGATGTGGTGGAAGGATGCAAGGGAGCCTTAATTATTCAATGCAAAGGCCAGGTTGGACAAAAAATTTAAGATTCTTTCTTAAGAAATACTTTATGACATGTAGATAGAATTTAGCAGATTTGTAAAAACTAGGTAAAGTGTGTGTTGTATGCATTTGTGTGTATATGTCTCGCTTATACCAGCTTTCTTTTTACCATACATAAACCCACATACAGTTTTTGAGTATGCTTTGCTTCATCACCAGAGTCCATTCATTATTTTTAGTTCTTACCTCCACTGCCTCTCTCTGTGGGCTAGCTAAGGGATTTGAAAACTATGATCTACAAGTCAAATCCTGTTTCAGTAAATAAATCTTTATTGGGACTCAATCATGCCCCTTTTTAAGTATATTATCTCTGCTTTATGCTACAAAGGCAAAGTTGAATAGTTAAATGGAGACTACTTGGTCCTCACTGTGTGAAATATTTACAATTTGACCACTTGTAGACAGAGATTGTTGATTCTGGTCTGGTTAAGGCAGCTCCCCCTATCAGATTTCCTTCTTTAAACCAAGACAGAGTGACTTTCTAAAATGTGAAAGTCACATTCCCCTCCTTAAACTAAGTGAATAAAATCTAAGCTTCAGATCTAGCTTTTCACACTATGTAGTTTCTCCCCCTTCACCTCTGAGCCTTCACCTCTCCTTCTAGTTCTGATTGTATTAACTTTTCCTGCTTCCGAACTTCAGACCCTGCCAGCTAGGCCACCTGTTCTCTCTCTTCTAGTCTCTGCCAAGTTCTCCTTCACCGACAGGTGCCCACTTTCATCATTCCATCATAAGGTTGGCTTCCATCATTCAGCACATGTCTTTTAGTTTTTTCATAGTATTTCCCCCCTCTTGTAAGAACATTCTGCATTTATGTGTTGAAGTCCTTCTCCCCTGCCTCTCCTTCTGGGACGCCTCTCCTTCTGGGACATAAACTTTGTGATGGCAAAGGACTTAATTTGTTGACCAGTAGGTCTCAGATGCCAGGCGCAGTGACTGTCACATTATAAATGCCCAGTGCAAACTTGTTAAATGAATGAATGAACAGAGTACAGGTTCTGCAGGTTTCCTGGAGAGGATATAAATGTTACCTTAATTTGTTTTCTTTCTCTGTATAAATAAATCTTGCCCACTTCTGTTCAGAGTGTAAATAAAATTAAGGTGATTTTCCTCTGTAACATAATTGAGCTGGCACTCTACTAAGGACAGGAAAACATTTTGAAATAGTGCTGCTCAATATTTTTAAAACCTTTTCTATTTGTTTCTGCTGGTGTGTTAACATGCTAATATTTATCAAGGTTGTATTTTGCCCCATCTCTTTGTTCTTTTTTTGCTGTGGGCAGAGCAGCAGCATGGAGTATTCTCTCTTTGGGGCATTTGTCTTTACTTCAAAGCTTTCCACATTTCTTTGCACCTTAAAAAAAAAAAATCTCTGTTTTTCTGCTGAACTTAAAAAGAATGAGGCAAGGTCCTTGAGAATCCTTTCTTTTGACTTTGTGAAAGCCATTCTGGAACTTTTATCTCATCCAGAGCTTCCCTCCCAGCCCTGGTCATATTTCTACTGCCTGTATCTTCCTACAGTGAAATCCACAAACCACCTCCTGCTTTCTCCTCCCACTTTCTTTTCACTACTCAGAACCACTTCTGTGGGCTAGAGAGTGATTCAGCTTTACTGTGTTGTTGAATAGCATGAAGTATACACAGTCACAACAGGGTTGGACTTTAACCAGCTCTGTCACTCTGTCTTTAACCAGCTCTGTCACTGCGCCTTAATTTACTCATCTGTAAAATAGGCTTCAGCTAATTTCTTCATTATAGGGCAGTTTTAATAATTAAATAAAATACAAGTTTTTAAATCATACAGTTCAGTTTCTGAAATTTCATGACACTCATTCACATTAGCTTGTATTTAATTTAAAAATATAAAATTTTGTCAAGGTATCAGAAATAATACTAAAGTAGGAATATAATGTAGGAATATAATGTGATCTAATTTATGTATACAATGGAACCTCAAATTTTAGTTGTTTCCTGGTAGTGTTATGGGGGATAACACTATTAAAATTTAAATTTCTTTTTACTATGGGTTCTTCCACCTGAGCGCATCAGCTGCTCAGATACCAAACCTTAATGACCAGGATAGACAAGAGGTTTATTTCCAGATATGGGAAAAACCAAACTAAAAGATTCCATACCCTTACAAGTGTTCCAAATGGAATAGAGCTCCACTTCTGCTCCTCAAGGAGCTTCCTGGGGTTTACCTCAGTCTTAGGGCACTTCAGGTTGAAAACACCAGACTGTGTCCTTGACTCCTGATCCTGTTGCTCCAGTTGGCACCAGGTGAATCCAACCAACACAGGTGGGGCTCAAGGGGGTCTCCCAAGGCAGGCCTGTCTGTCACCACCTGTCCGAGTGACACCATGGCTCCTCACTTCACCAGGGTCATCTCTCCTCCGCCTTCACATAGCTCTTGATCCTCAGGAACCCAGTGCTAGGGAGGTGAGGACACTCCAGAGGACTCAGCTCCTGGGTCCTTCTCCTGAGGCTGAAAACCTCCGAGCCTGATGCCAATTTCTAGGCTCTCCCTCTCACTCCACTCTCCGTACTCCTTTCCAAAATCCTATCCCCCTCACTCCCACTTCCCTTTTTTATCCTTCTCTTTGCTCCCAATTCACAACCACCCCCTTGGTGATCTGTACCTCCTCTGATTCCTCCTCTGGGCCTGCCTTGGGAGTCACCACCTCAGGACTCTGCATTAGCATATTCCCAAGTCTGCCCAGGTAATCACTTTACTGTAAAAAGGGGAAGTGGCCTTATCTGGCCTCAGGCTAGTCTTAGCTCTGTGTCTTTCAGATGCAGATGATAGCCAGATCTTGAGTAAAACCTGGTCACCAGCTCTAAATGTGTGTAGTGGTTCATCTGGAGGTAAGGCAAGTGCAAACATGTGTGATTGCCAGAATCTCTTGAATATGTTTTACATATTGTTTGATCCTGCATTCTTGCTCAATTTCTGGTGTCACATTCAAAACTGAGGCCTGGAATGGTCTCCCAAAAATGATTTCAAAGGGGCTCAATTGCAGCCTGCTCCTAGGTGCCACTCTGATCCGAAGAAGGGCAATGGATAATACCTGGTTCAAGTGCAAATATGTCTCTTGGCACAGTTTTGCCAAGGCAAAAGAAAAAAGACTTTTTGACTTGAACTTGAACACCTATGCCTGCTTCTCTCTAGGAAGCAGGCTCAAAACAGTCAATTAGCATTTTCACTGTTCACCTACCAGCTTCTCTCTGTTCTCTCCCCCTCTCTCAGACCTAAAAAGAAAAACTTAGAAACACAGTTTAAACTTTAGACTAGTTTGCCTCAATTTACCCTCTTCTAAACTTCTGTGTGTTCTTTCCACCATCCCCAGCCTTCTCAACCAAAATCCCAAGTCATAAAGCAAGACTTTCAGAGTGCAGACTAATTTATTTCTAACAAAGTGATTACCTAATTACTACAAAAGGAAACATGTAAGTAAAACTCTAAATTACTTTAACATTGTCCAAAACCTTTCTCAACAAAGGTCCGAAGTCCTTTCCCCAGATTTCCAAAAATCCTCAATCTCTCAGTCCTGATCATCTCACCAACATCAGTCAGAGTTCATCTCCAGATACTCGAACACATCTTCCTTTAGTGTGCTCCTTCTCTTCCATGCCATCTTCTCCTTGTCCTCCTCCAGGCAGTAGAAGCTTCATGGTACTGGAACCAGCAAAGTTTACTTTCTTCTCAGGCCTAACTTTTTTGTACGACCTCTTCCAGACACAAGTCAAACTCAGCAAAACAAACTCCAACACGGAGTTCAAATCTCCAAATTCCTTAGCTTCCTTTAACAGACACACTCCTAACCTGGGCCAACCAAAGGCTGTAGGCCCCAGGCCTTGGCCACATGGCCAACCAAGCTCACATGACTCACATCTTCATCCTGCAAAGTCCCTGACCATCCCACAAAATGGCTGATCTGCATCCCAAATCAGAATTCAAAACGAATCCAATCCTTTTCTTTGTTTCAAACCAAGAGAACTCCTTAGGTAGGAAGCCCTATCAGGCCTGTATGTTAATTAAAATCTTACCCAGCTCTTAGTAACATTAACAATTCTAAAGCAAGAGACAATGGCACCCTGGGGGGTAGGAGCCCCTATCAGTAGGACAGATTCTGTTTTTAATTAGGGTGCTGTTCAGGGCAGCATCTGTTTGTGTGAAGGGGCCTTAGAGAAAAGTGTGGTCCTAGGGAACAGTAGTTTCCAGGTTCCCTGCCCCAACCAAGGACTGGTGGAGCTGGGGAAATAGAAGAGAAAGGTAAAGAAGGGGAGACCTGGAGGAGGCACATGGAACAGAGAGGCATGTGAAGAAGCTGTGTTTGCTTCTTGGCCTTGAACTGGTACCAGGGACTTAGGGGACATGGAGTGAGACACTTGAAACAGTTGTGGAGGAGAGATCTGTGTGGAGGTTAAAATGGCAGCCTTTATTTTGATTTTGATTTTGCTTCTTTCATTCCAGGTTTGCCTGGCCCCTGCTGCCCCTTTTCTGTGGGCTCCCACCAGAAGGTGCCTTAGACATGAAGCAAGCTTTTGGGCCTCAGTTACCCTGTTTTGGGACAACCCTGTTTAGCTGGGCATTTACCTTGAGAGGATGGGTAACTTTGAATGGTTCACATGGAAATTACTTTATTCTTTCCTTTCTCTTCTGCCACACACTAATTGTATTAAAGTTGCTTTCCACTGAAGGTCTTATGTACTAGATAACATCAAAACCTGTATACTCTTGTGTTCTGCCACCCACTGCATGAAGAAAAGACATATTCTAGTGTGTAATACCTTTAGTGATCCTCACTGAGGGCAATTGAGCCAGATAAAGGCATTTAAACAATGGGTATCCAGACTTCCTAAACATGCAAAGCCACTATGCATTGTTTAGAAGTCAGGGAAAGGATAAGTCCTAGTCTTTGCCCTTCTCTGGGCAAAAATAGCATTTTTACATCTTTAGGTCAAGATAGCTCAGACAATCAAAAGATCTCCACTGATAGAAACCCCCCTCCTTCCCCCTCCCCTGGATAATCACATTCTTTGACATCAGTGGTTTTAGTAAATAAAAGGCAAACTTTTTATTGTTGAAAAAGAGTAAAATCTGTTATCTGCTTCCCAGTTTTGATCTTCACTTTATCTAATAACTTTGTCTAGCTTTTATTGAGATTTCATTTCAGCCAGCATAATCACAATATTGCCTTTCTGTTTCTTTAGCTTGTTTTCTTTTTGAAGGAGGAGTTGACATACTGACATCATTACATGAAGGGCTAAAGAGAAAAGTAATATTTTTATCACTTCTGTTAAAATATTTGCAAGATTTTTCATCTTACAAATAGGCTTCTACTTAATCACTTCTATAGGGTGACAGTTGAAGTGACTTTTCATCAGAGCAGATTTTGAACAAGCAGGTCTTTATGACACTCACACTGAGACACATTGAGTTATATCCGTCTTTTCATTTTCACCAACACATTTATTTGAAGCCTAGTATTTCCTAGGTAACATGAGTAAGGTAGATTTATGGATGCTAATTTTCATACAAAATAACATTGGCAAAACTAAAATATAACAAGCACATACCAACTCTTGGCCTGCCACAGCCCACTGAGCATCTGCCTTCCTTGCCATGCCTGTAATGAGAGAGAAATATATTTTCCTCTGAGTTTACAGCTAATTCCTTGTTTGTATTCCACTGTCATCATTGCTGTTGAGAGCTTGAAATGAGGTTTAAGAGCCTCTTCCTGGCAAACAGCAGTAGTTTATCAGAGGTGGTAGCTCTGTGGAACTGGGAATGTACACTTTTGCTCCCCCACCTCAGTTTCACACCTCATTTGAAGAACCGTTACATGTAAGTAAGGGTTCGGCCCTTCATTTTCCAGGCAAGTTAATGAAGACTCAAAGCAGTTGAGTTAAAGCCGAAGTTTGATTACTTTCTTTCAATGTTGTTTTTAAGTGTGTTGATTTTCATTACACAAATGATAATTTTTTTCTATAATCTGTTCACAAATTATGGTTAATTATTGGTTAATTATTCCTTGGGTGACCATCTTCATGACCTGCACTCTCTCAAGTTTATTGGCATTAAGCTGGGTGGACTTCATCGACACCTTTCCTGTGTTCTTATACATACACCTGTCCTTATAAGATGCAGAATGCTGCTTTGTATGGGGCCATGTCTATCTGAAGTATAAATGTAACTCTACTGTATATATTGAAATAAACTTGCTAATTTCTTTTCATCATGTGCTCTGGAGAACAATCCATGTTAAGATATACAGGCTAATTACTAGGTCAGGACAGTCAATGCTATTATTTAAAGTTATTCTCAAGGTCTCAATAACAAGCACTTTCTGGGTTTATTTCTCAGTTAGGCAAATAGGAGTTAGGTGACTCCAAGACAGTGGTCATCCTCATGTAACTCAGTAATCCTAGCTAAACCTCTGTGACTCTGTCTTCACTCATGTGGCTGCCAGTCCTTTACAGTCAACCAAAAGGGTTGTGGTTGCTGAAAAGCTTTAATATATTATAATGCATAAGAAAATAGAAGCTGTAGATGAACACATGGATACTGAGTGCTGTTATTTTGTCAACCATATTTTAAATGGTTTATGTGTTTCAAGTGTGCTGTGTTTTAATTTCCTTATTAAAAGTGAATTGCTAGTTCTCTCTGTTCCATTATGCTTTCTGAGTGAAGCAGTGTCCCCAGGGAAGAAAGAGGAAGAGAAAGTACAGACAACCAGTGGGCAGAGTTTGCTCACGGATCTTCCTTTTGTGGGGTGCATAGCTCAATGACATTTCCTTTTCTACTCCTGTTATTGATTTTTTTTCCTCTTGTGGTGCTATTTCTGTAGTTTCTACACCTCTAATTTTAAAACCCTGGGGCGAAGATGACTTCTTCATCGTGTCATTTTTTTTTCCCTTCTGTGTAATTGTCTAATTTTGTGCTTTGAGTTTTCTTGAGAATTTTTGCCTGCTTAGTCACTTTTCATCTCTTGGTTCTTTGTCCTTTTCACTTCTCATTCTTTTTCTTTTTTTTTTTTTCCTGCCTCTGTTCCCTTATTTCCATAGGTCCTTAAATCTTTATATGCTGCTTTTCTTTTGTTATATTTTCCTCTTCCACCCCAAGCTAGAGATACTTGCTTTGTCAAAGAAAGAAGGAAAGAAAGGACCAGTGGAAAGGTCAGTATACACACGCAAGGGGACTAGTCTTTGCTTCCCACTTACCCAGCTGTTTTGAGAACATGATGCTCTTCCTAAGAGAGTCAAAATAAGTATAAAATAAAGAACATTGGAGTGAATCAAATTCTCCTCCACCTTCTGCTTTTCCAGCTCCTGCTTGCTGTAGGATCCCAAGACATCTATTTTCCCTCATTGGGCCTCCTGCTTCCTGACTAAAGTGAAGACTTTGAACCTTGTAACCCTTCCATTCTTACACTCCTGATATATGAGACTTATGACTGCTTGAAAACTGCTGCATAGTAGGGCCCCCAAACCCCCTTTATAGGTGGAACACTGTCCTGTCCTGTGCTTCAAGCACCAAGTTGTTTAATAGAACTGGCAGGGGAAGAATATTAGCTGCAAATGTGTTGGAAATGTTGAAAGGCAAATAGGCATGGGGAGGCAACCTAGACCTGGGCAGTAGCAGCAATCTTCTCGCAATCTCCAGTGGAGTAGAAGGTGCTGTTGTCCTAAGCCCAGAACCAGTTGATGTGCAAGAGCCATATCTGGGATGATGAGGGGCTGGTGCTCAGGAAGGAAGGGCTGTCTGGAGGGCTCCGGAGCTTCAGAGGGGAAGCAGTGTCAGAGTTGCCAGGCAGCTCAGAAAGTAGAAGGCAGTGATGTCTTCCTCACATAGACAGGTTCTCTGAACAGTTTCACATTTCATTCAGTACAAGTTGGTTGGCATAGAACAATCAGAGAATGATCATGATCAGAAAGTGAGCTGGCAAAAAGTGGCAAAAAGAGTTACATGGCCAGATGAGGTCAGGAGAACTTTAAATTTTCATCTGCTACTCATATCCGGCATGTAAGAATTCCTTGGGAGACAGCTGACTTGCCTGGTAGTGATGTCTTGGGTTTTAATAGACTCTCTTCTTTGGAATTGAAATAAACTTTTACCATTCAGTGCCTTAGGCCAGCACCTACTCTCTTCTCCATCTCCCTCCCTTGCTCCCAAAGCCTGGAGAAGTTACACTTTTCCTTTCAAGCACTCTGCCAACACTGAGAGTCATATTCCTGAGAGATGTATGACCTTTTTGAAGGCAGGAATATGGTCTTAGTTATCTCAGTGTCAGTTTTCATCACCAACAGGACTCTGGGAATCTGGGGTCAAGGAATCAACAGTGTTAAACTGATCTATACCTAAAATAATAGAAAGCTTTGGTTTTACAGGTGATCTTGTATCAGTTAACTTGAACCTTAAGAGAACTGTCAGAAACTCAGTGAGTTTACTAATTTGTAAGATAGCTTCTTTAATCAGGATGGACTGGGTTCAATAAATGGGCTAGATTCTGCAACAGTAACAAATATTCCCCTGAATCTCAGTGTCTGAAAATCCACAGAGCTTTACTTTTACCCAGATATTCATGGAGCCACTGGGGCAAGAGTGTGTATGGCAGTCCTCAGTCTGTCTAACTCAGCTGCCATTTTGGATATTGTCATTCTGTACATTAAAGAATTTGGATGTGGTGGGAAGGATGATCATCAAATATTGGTCTAGATATACCACATATTACACAGTCATAATTCATTAACTTGAACTAGCTGTATGCCCTCATCATCATCTTAGGCAAGGAAGTACCTGGTAGAAAGAAAATTATGACTATATATTGACTTGCATTAACGATAGCTACAGAGAGAGGTAATACTTGACCCTTCATGAATGTTTTGACCATTGTATAAAATGAGTGGTAAATGCTCAATCAGCAGAAGATGAAATATTTTTATTCCATAGTTGATTACATTTCCAGCGCACTTCACATCCTTTATTTACTAAGCACATTTTATCTCCTTTTTTCCTTTTCCATGAAAATGCAACAATAAATTTAAATTTTTCTTTCTAGAATGATTATAAATTCCTAATAAGTGAAATTGAGTTAATGGTGTGTTAGACCCATCAGTTCTTCTCTGATTTTTGCCTTTACAAAGATAGGTGATTATTTTTTTAAGATGATCTCCACTGGACTGATAGCTTTGGTATTAGTGACTTCAGAATGATATTCACTATGTTGACTTTCAATTTAAGAGCAACATGTTTTAAACAGACTTTCATTTGAGACAATGCAGAAACAGTCAATATGTATTATATGTCTATGAAGCTAGGCTCTGGATCAATTGCAATTAGTTGGCAGCAGATTACATTAGCATATCTAAAATGAATACATTTGGTGGGTGTCTGATGAAAAGGAATTAACCATAAGCACACTGTGACTGTTCTTAGTCTCTCTCCAATGTTCTTTTCAAACAATAATTTTTTTCTTAATCTGTTATTACCTTTAAATTGGTATGTCAACATAAACTTAACCTATTGATCTTTCCCCATTTTCCTTCCAAATGTGGTTCCAGAGTATGGCACATAACTAACTTCTAATCTTTTATTTAGAAAGCTCTCATGAATACCTTAAACTTGTGTTTTTCTTGTTGTGTTAAGTGACATGCTATTAAGATGAGTGTGTTTATTTTTGAAATGTGCTTTTCAAATTACCTCTGTTTCATCAGGATTTAAAAAGTCAAAAGAAAGATTAACAAATTATACAGTTAATGATGTAAGCATTGCTTGTCTCGCAATTTATTTTACCCAGTATTTTTAATTCTCAATAAGTAGTACAGGCAACACGAATGTTAAAAGCGCCATTACTACCAATATTTATAAAGATGGACCAGATAGCTACTTTTAGGCTTAATCATGTTAATTTTTTCACCAGTGTGTATAAGCTATACCTATTTTGGGTTAGAAGTGCTTTTACTTTTCTAGTTATAAGGGAAGGTCAGTTTCTGGAAATGAAAAATTGTATGTTACCAGGGGGCCAAAAGCACAAAAGACAGGGTTTATTCATTGGGCAATCTACTAGTATCATTTGAGAATTTTCCGTAATTCAGTCATGGTCACATTTTTATATATAAAGATGCACAAAACTGAAGATACTCTCAGCCTGTAAGTAGACCCATGTCTAACTATAAGGTTATGGAGCCACTTTGGAATGAATGTCTCTTGTCCAAAATGAGTCCAGAGGAAAATGCCATTTGAAGGACACATTAGAGAATAGGATAACAAATGGATCCATGTGTAAATCTGTGTGAGCCTCACAGTTGATGGTTTATATGGTACTACCTTGAACATCCTCTGAGGCCATTTACAGAAGTTTCTAGGTGATATCCGTCACCAGTTTTGTGATTCAATTGTGACCTTATTTTTTGGTTAGTTTGTGAGACATTGGTGTCATCATCCTATATCCTGCAAAAGTAGTAGTTCCATTGTATCATGATTCATGGGTAGAAAAGATTTTAATCTAAGTATATTTATTTTTTCCTTTTAAAAATGGGGCTTATAAATTTCGATCAAGAATGCTGTTAATCTTATAGAATATAATAAGAATTTACTGAATTGCTATTATTTTATCTTTTGATTAATTTCTTTCAGTGTACATTAAAAACTAAATTATAGTACTTATTGGAAAACCATTTCTACATTATAATTAAGCAAGGTGACTTTAATATATTGCAGTTTATAGGAACTAGTTTAACTAATGGTGACTCAGGTTACTTCACTCAGCTTTGATACGTAGAAGAAATAATCTTATTAAGCGAATAATGGTTGTACCTAGATTCCTTTAATACTAAGATAAAGATAGTAGTTGTTTTGCTATTGACCTCAAAGTGTTGAAATTTTTTTTCCTGAGATAACTTACAGTGATTAACAATGTGACTGCAGGTATTAGAATAATGGTATAAGCTTAATTTGTGGGTGAGGAGGAATACAGGAGAAACACTATATGATGGCATAGTTAACATTTCATAAAATAATTTTTAATTTTGAAACTACATGAACATTCCAGCAGTTCCATGGATCCTTTATCCATCTTCCACTAATGTTGATTATCTTAAATTTAAATTTTAGTGTAATATCAAAAGTAGAAAATGGAGTGGTATAATCTTGTCCACTATAGCTTGTTTAGTTTTTTACATTAAAAACAAAATCTGCATCCATTTGTGTGTATGTGTATTTCTCAACATTTTTGGTTAGAAAAGCAACAACATATAAAGAATTTATGTAGATTCTTTGTTTTGCCTCTTTAAGATCTGTGTTGCTGATTGCTATTTGAGACTATAAGGTGTATTCTTATTTTTCTTGTTATTCAAAATTGTCCTTTCTTCCTCCTAATTTCTCTAGACACTTCATTTAACCCCCAGACGATGGCTGAACCTGCAGGAATATCAGAGCAAGAAACTGATGTCTGACAATGGAGTGCAAGTTCAAAGATTCTTTGTAGTCGACACTGCAAATGAAGCTCTGGAGGCCGCTAAAAGACTAAGTAAGTTGATTCATAGCAGATGAAATATGCTTGTCCAGCTAGGTAGCAGCATTCCATTATACTTAAATATCTGTTTTGCTGGTTGTGATGACAGATAGATACAGACAGAGGAGAACTATGAATTGCAAAGACAAAAAAACTCAATTAGGAAAATTTCAGTCTTTTGCAGAATACAGCAATGTATGGGATGTCACGCTATAGGAATATTCCTGAGTTTTTCAGTCACTGTTTCATCTAGTTCTTTTATCTGTGATCTAGTGACTGACTGGGGGAAATTTGATTGAAGGGTAACAGAATCAAAAAGAAGTCCCTCTCAGGGTAAGTGTAGCAAGATAATTCACATACATTTTTAGGCCTCTAAGAATATGGGGGAAAGTTCCCTCTGAGTGACCAGAGGACTGAAAGGGAAAGAACTTCCCTTCTGAAGGCACATTTGGTTTAGTGTTTTGTCTTTCCATTTACTAATTTTGCATAAGTGCTTTCTTCTGTTTGTGTCTCAATTTCCTAATGAATAAATCATGAGTACAGCTGTCCCTTGAACAACATGATTATGAATTGCATAGGTTCACTTATGTAGAATTTCTACTCTCTGTGGGCTCCATATTTGAGGATCTAGCCAGCTGTGGATATTGGTTGGCTGAATCCAGATCCGCAGATCCAGTAGAAAAGGAGTAAGTTAAACAGGTAATTTTAACTATGTCAAAGATCCATAACCTTAATTCTGGGTCGTTTGAGTCAAGTATAATGTATTTGTCTCTCAGTGCTGTTGTATTTAAGGGAAATTGAACTTCAAAATCTTACCCATTTCCCTAGATACAGATTGAGAAACTAGGAGTCACATCCTGGTGTCTGTTTTTTGGTGAATTTTCCTTCTGGTGGCATGACATCTCCTTTTGTCATTCTGCATTAGCATTTCCAATATGGAAGAAATAGAGACATATTATGTGAGTTACATAAATATTTTAAAATTGTATCACCTTAAAAGTAACATAAAATGGGTAGAATTAATTTTAATATATTTTGTCTTCAGCATTTTAAAGTATTTTAATATGTAATGAACAGAAAACATTTTGTCCATGAAGTATTTCAAGTTCTTTTTTCTTGTCCTAATATTTACAAATATGGCTTGTATTTTCTACCTCTAACACATCTCCTTTCACACTGACCACATTCTGGGTGCTTCACTAGTATATGTTGTGAATGGCTACTATATTGGATAGTGCAGATATGGACAGTAGAATAATTTGATGTGCATCCTTTGGTTATAACATTTAGTGTGGCTGTTTTCCCAGTTAAAATAGGAGAGCATCTGCTAGATAAAAAAGTCCTCTTTCTTCCTAGATCTTACATTCTAGAAAAAAAAAATATTTGTAATAGTCAGATGTTAAATGTGGAAATTGAGAACAATTGACAGTTTCAGAAAGTTGATTTCATTTTCAAAATCTGTCAAAATTGGTGATGGTGGTAGGAAAAATATCCAATAAAATTAGACCTAAAACTGAATGAAAGCCCTTCAGTGACTGTGGTAATATAACAGACTCACTAAAGGTTAGTATTCCCCCATTTTTGCATGAAAGGATCATTTTGGGGGGATGGTAGTGAGAGCATAGAAGTGTCAAATTTAAGCGGTCCTTGGTCTTCATTTTCTCCGTTATTTTTCTAAATGTGATAGCTAGTCAGTATTTCAGACTTAAAAATCATTCTTAGGGAATTCTGGGAGCTAGTATATTACCATGAACACCACTCCTCTTAGTTGTAGCACAACTTAGAGGATTCATCATTCAGATTTTCATGAAGATTTGGACTTATTGAACTAACTGATTTCTTCATCACAGTCTTGTTTTATATACATGCCTTTAGTCCCTGATTTGTGGTCAGGGATTGTTTACTGTCTGTCACACTGAATGTTTGCTCTGTGGGAAATAGCAAGGTGGTGTTTATAATGCTGGCTCAGGAGCAGTAGGAGAGGGAGAGCCATGCACTAAGGTTCGTTTAAATAAAAGGAAGTTAAAATTTAAAAATGAAAATAAACTTAAAAAAAGCCATTTGATTCTTGAGGAGTAATTTTAAGGAACCAAACTGGATTAAAGTGATTGAGAATAAGGTGGCTGTATGATAGTTACCTGTGATGATCCTTTAGGTGGCACGGGGAGGTTGTCTGTGATCCTGTTTAGACTAAAGGTAATTTTGAGAACCTCAGTTGGTGAAGTAAGTTTTCTTACTGAGTGAGTAATTTTGATAGTAGGTTCTCCCCTGATTATTTTGTTAATCAGAGGAGGGAAAGTTAATAATAAAGAAGAAGACATGGTCTAGTTGGCTACTATTAAGCTTGTTAATATGTAAGGAATTATGCATGCCACTCACATTGCTTACATAGCAAAGCAAGAACAATCTGGAAAAACTTCAGTATTTATATACTTTTCACTACAAGATTGACAAGGACTAAGAGCAGCACGACTGGAATTTTACCTTGTAGATCTGAGCTTGAAGCTGAAGTTTGACCATCAATAAATTGTCTAATGAATCTCATGAGATGACCTTTACCTTATATATTATTGGTGAAAAATTACACAGAAAACTAATTTCACTTGAAGTAAGTGCTATATAAGATTTTTTGTTGTCATCATCATTGACATATAATTTTAAGGAGTTTATTGCTGTTATTGTTCAAGTCAGAGATGTATCAATATTTTGTAAATTATGTTTTAGGAGAGTTCATGTTTTAATTCAAAAAGCTAGTGGTTGAACTGCTTTATTCATATTTCAATATGTTTTCAAATAAAGCATTTTAAAATATTTTGAAAATAAATGTTGATATTAGTCATGCCTTTGACTTCCAGTAATAGTAATCTATGTGTAGATTGTCTCGCAAATCTCCTTGTGTCTGTATCCACATTCTGATTACCCATCCACTATGATGTCTCTGTTTCCCCTGGCTGAAATGTAACTTATTTTCCCTTTATTGCTCTAAACCTTCCCTTCTTCATGTCTTCCCCTGATGGAATACCTTCGGATCATCTTTAATATTTTCTCTGTCATATTAGTCAGTTACTAACTCCTGCCATTTTCAGAGCAACATTGTTATTTTGTAAAGCAAGGAAACAGGTAAGATAAGGTTAAAAACTTGGCAAGGTTGTAGCTAGTAATTGATACAGATGGGTTCTCCCCCTCCCAACCAGATTAGATTTAATCTCCTCCCCAAGCACTTTTCCTCTTTGCTAACTTGATGATGATATTCTTGGGAGATATTTATGTGAATCAGCATTTTTAAGCTGTAAAGTGCATATTAATAAAATTAGAAGATTGAGTTAAAGCTAAATGTGGCAGGTTCTAAGGCTCAATTTATAGAAACTGTGTAATCTGCAGATATTTTCTTAATGATTCATTTTGTTGTATTTCTTTGAGCAATAGAACATTTTGCTTCATAATTATAGAGGACTTAACTTGAACATTGGTTTTAAATGGGTAATGCAAACCTTTGTTTCTGAAATACAATTCATAATGATAAGATATTGAGAGGTTCATTTTCTTGCACAGGAAATGGATTTATATCTGATTGAAAGAGTAAATTTAAATTAGTGAATGAAAATTTTAGTAGATAATATGTATATCTATAGCATTTTGTATGAATACCTTTTGCAATTGAGCTTTAAGGAAGGAATTGTTTTCCTGGCCAAAATTCCTTTGTCAAGGAATTTTAATAATTTTATACTTTTCTCTCCAATGTATTAAATTCATGGTGTAAAATGAGTAGTTACAAAATACCTACCATGTCCATGACTAATCTTATGATTCCTTTTAGTTCTCTCAAAGATGCAGGAAAGACATGTGTCTGTTACATAATGTAAAAGACCTGTCCTAAAAGAGTTCTTTCATGTATAAGTACAGATGAAATTTATTTAAGACCCCCCACCTTCCAATTTCTGGAATCTCCACAATATTAATTATTCCATTCATGTTGATATGAAACTTTCAAAATTTGATTAAGGAAGAAGATTGTATTTCATGTGCTCAGTTTTACTTTTGACCAGGAAAGAAATTGAAATTTGAACAGAGAAATTAATCTTCTCTGAGCTAATGACATGTATCCTAAAATGGAGATAAGGAACTCATATTGATTTTAGTTAGCTTTGGATTGCTTTCAGCTACTATGTTTCCATTTGTCAATATGATAACTTACTCTTTTTGTTTCATATAATCACATCCTAAAGCTTGGTGAATTATTTATACCATTAAAAATTTTATTTTATGTAAAAAGGGAACTGTTACCCCCTGACTACTGATGGGCATGTACTATTAATTTTATGGGCAATTAAACACATCACAAGCCTCCTTGATTTTTGTGGTTTCGTCATACCAAGCCATATGGTTAGCATCTTACAGAAGGATCTCGTTTCCTTTTGTTGAGATGACCATCATTATTGTCTTATAATGATTGATGAGAATAACATTGATATCTGTGTAGTAAATCTTCCTTTTATCACTATGTTTACCACTTATTATGTTGTATCTAGAGCCAGGCATGTAAAGAAGCAAGAAGGACAAAGGCAGCCTGTCAGAGGTTGAAGAATATGTTTTCTAGGGGTCATATGTTATCTTTATGGTTCCTGTAGTGAGACTCAACTCTGCTGCTGCCTCCCTTCCACATTCTGAGCCTGATTCTTGTGCCTCCTTGGGTGGTTTTATATTCCTCTTTCCCCTTCGTTTCCTGTAAAGCTTTTATGCTCAATTCAGTTAGCATCCATTTCTGTTGCTTGCTGCTAAGAACCCTGACTCATCCAAACAGAAATTACTTATCACACATCTTGAGACATAGTAAATGCTCTTTAAATATCACTTTTACTCTAAATTTTTTCCCTGCTCACATTCTCTAGGAAATACTCCATAAAGGAGCCCCTGAATTCACAGTCAAGATTTCCCTTAATGTGTTTATGAGAACATCCCTTTCAACAAGTGATAGCCTTTAAATAGCAGTCCATATTGTATAAATATCTGTAAAGAAACACCCTTTTTAAAAATGGTCTTTTCTTCCTGAGTCTGCAAATATAAATGATTTTTGCTTGTCATTGCTGCAGATTTTCTCTATGCCAGAGTATCTTTTCTGTCATGTGGCACTAGTTGAATAGATGCAAAGAGTTAATGGCAGGCAGGTTGTGGGCATACAAGCTTTTTGGAAGTACAGTGTAGCTATCAGCTTCCTTCAGAATGAATAAAAACTGTGCTTTGAAAGTCAATATCTCAACTTGAACCTTGACAGTATAATAAAAACAACATTAATTCTTCTATTTTAAATGAAAATAAGAGTAGTGGCAGTTAACCTTTGACCTCTTGCTAAATGTCTGACACTGTGCTGAGCATTTCAGCAGTGGAATCTTTGGTAAGCCCAACTTTGACTAATAATCTGTTCTTTTAGGCACAGATTCCAAATATCACCAGTATCTGTGTGTCCTGGTTTGCGTGCCCATAGTAATTAAAATAATTTCACTGTCTGTTTCTTTAGTGTGCCACTAGTGGAGTTATTTCCTGTTTCTGTTTTTTGTTGTTGTTGTTGTTGTTGTTTGTTTGTTTGTTTTGTTTTTAAACTATCCCATTGAAAATGAACAAAAAATTAGGTTGGTGTGTGGTTTCATTTTATAGACTTTTCAGTGAATCTTTGAAATCTGGGATTCTTACTCACCCTAGTGTACAGTTTGCTAGTGCTTTATGTCCCCATCTGTCCTAGGGGGTAACTGGGCATAGTAGCTAACACAATTTTATTTGTCTGGATATATTGATACATTTAGTAGAATTTTAAATATAGACAAACCTGATGATTATCAAAGGAATATGCTCATTGTTTTGATTTTGGGAAATACAGAAGATTACAGACAAGTAAAAACCTCATCTAATCCCATTTTCCAGAGAGAATCTGGCTTAACACTAACATATCTTCCTCCATTTTCTTACTCATTTATTCAGTTAGTAACAAATACTACTTTCTGTCTATGTATTTGCATAAATATAACTGAAATAGAATATTTACAACTTTGGGAAAATACTATGTATCTGGTAGGTTTTATCTCTCATCAAATATTTTAACATTTTAGCATAAACCCACCCAAAATAAAGTATATTTTCAAAAATAGTTTTCATAATTTTATGAAAATCTCTTGATATTATTTCCTGCTGTGATTTATTTAAATCATTTTATTTTATATTTTGCATTTATATTTTCTGTTTAGTTTATGTAATCTATAAACTGCTCAATTCTCAGTAGCTTAATGCAATAAAGAAAAATAGTTCTTATTTAGTTAAAAGTCCAGCAGTGTAATCTTGGCTGGCCTCTTTAATGATGACGTGGGGACTCAGGCACCTTTATCAATTTACTCTGTCCACTTCAACAAATAACTTTCACAAAGGTTCTTTATGCTACTTAAGGAGGAAAAAGAGCATGGCAGATTGCCTGTGATCTTGCATAAACCCCCATCATCTCAGCTCACATTCTATGCTAAATTTCATCTGGTGATCATCATGAACTGCAAAAGACCCTGAAAGTGTACTCTCCATACATGCCTAGAAAGAAGACAAAATGGGTTTGGATCATGTAGCAGTCTCCGGCATTTAGGATTTGGGGGAATTTTTCCCTTTGCTAGTTGACTTGGAACGAACATGGGCAATGCAGACTAAAACTCTCATTCCGGCTCTTCTTTGATTAATCTACATCACAATTTATTTGACTTGAAAATTGGAGACACTTACTACAAGGAATGATTCAGATAAATAAGACTGACAGCATACATGCCTTATTTAAATAAGACACTCACTGTTTAGCTTCCTTTCTCTTTTTTCTTTTTGAAATGAATTGAGCAATTGTTTCGGCTAACTCACTAAAGGAATGTAACAACAGCTGTTAAAAACATCATCAGATTGAAAAATATCAGTGATTTTGTAGTATCACCTCAGTGTTGAACTAATATATATATAATGTATAACTTATCAGGTAATTTGATAATGAACATGTAACTTGTATATAGCTTATCCGATGACTTGATAATGAATATATTACTTGCATATTGTTGGTTGATATTTTCTAGGATGACAGGATGTAAAATCAAAAATTACATAATTTTGAAGGAAAATAAAAATCATTCTTTACATTGCAACAGAATAAATATTATCTAAGGAATTGTGCTTTTAAGATGCTGCTGTATTCCCCAAAGTAGTTGTTACAGGAGTTGGCAGTGTTTGACAGATGTTCATAAATAGTACTAAGTCTCCACCTGAACTTTCTAGGTTACCTACAAGAAAGTAAGAAAATGAATTCAAAAGGTATAAAAAAATATATTGCTTGATCTACCATAAGATGAAACCAAATGAGTAAACCAGTTACTTCAATTAGGTACTTTTTCCCCTTCATTCAACATAGAACAAGCTCAGGGATTTGTGAGTCTGTTATTTCTTTCATATTAAATGTGGATCAATTATTAGAATTTTTGTTTTGTTTTGTTTTGTTTTCAGGCTTTTATTTGCGTGAATATAACAGTCATTTCAGAATGAGGAAAGGGAAGCAGATGGGATGTGGATAACAGGGGAAAAATAACAGTGCTAAAAGTATTTGATATGCAAATATCAAACTGTTCCCAGAGTCTTCAGGTGCTAGATGTAGCACTGAAAAACAACTTCATGTAAATATATATTTTCTGTTTAAATATGCTGCACATCAACATCATAAATGTGAGAAAAATCTAGATCTCTTTATGACTTCCCTCTCGTTCAGACTTTCTTACTGTTCCTCCATGTCTACTGGATTCAGTTTTAACTCACATGATCAGTTGTACAGAACACAATTATGACCTTCCTTTTCAAGACTGTCCCTACCTCATGCTTATTTTTTAATAAGTTGGCATCAGTTTCCTGCCTGCCTTTGTTCATGTTACTTACTTCCCAGAGTTGCCCTGGAGTTCGTCTTAATTTTAGTCTCTACCATGTAGTAAGTATGTAACCATAGGTTAGCGACTTAGCCCCTGACACAGTTTTCTCTAAAATGAGTCTACTAAAAATACTTCCTTATGGTCATGAGTATGAACTGAGTTCATGTATGTACAATGTGTGGCAGAGCTGTGTACCCTAAAGTCTCAATACCAGGTAACTAGAATCATTGTTAAAATCGCCCTTCTCTTATCCAGCCTTCGGTGGTGTCTTCTGGGAAGCACTATCGTGATGTTTGAGAAAATAGGTTTTGGAAGACAAAGTCTGGGTTTTGAGATACTGTCCCTTCTTTAGGCTCCAGTTTCTAACATTTGAAATAAGGGTGGCAGTAGTATCTGCCCATGGGTTTGGTGGGAGGAGTAACCTAGTTTTTATTAATACATTGTCTGTCTCCTAGGGAACATGGGTGGATACTGTCATTTTTCATGCAGATGTTCTCAGTGGGTTCTTGGAAGCTATGATTTCAAATAATGTGTAACAAAAGCACTTTTATCATAGGCAGGTTAATATAAACAAATATAAAGTTCTGATGTTTCTGAACACAAAAACATCACCAGATTTCTAAATAAAGCCCCAGCACTTTTAATATTAAACATCAGAATAAATGTTGATGTAAATACATTTAAAAAAGATTCACGAAGACAATTTTTTTGTGACTTAGGGAGTGTTAATGATGGTGGGTGGTGGGGGGGAAGACTTGTTCCTTCCCAGGTCCTCCCCAGATGATGATAAAGAGGAATCTGGTCTGACTGTGGTAGCTAATAGACAGAAATGGCTTGGTCACTTCAGTCACAGGTGAGGGTGGGAGGCTAGCCAGAAGTTTCCAAGGGGCTGTGTGAAGGTGGAGCAGAGTCATGGTGCTGCTGCTTCTGCCTTTCAACTTCTTGATTAGCAGGGGTCTGATTAGCTGGGACTTCTCTGAGGTGTGTTATCCTGCATGTCATTTCTCCTGTGTTTGTGTAATTCTGGCAGCAGAAATTCCTTATTACCCTTTTTACTTTTGAACTTCTCTTTGTGTTTCTTTTTGGTGAAAGTAGCCAGCCATAGTTCTAATTCCTGGAAAGTCTCCAGTGTATCTCTGGTTGTTGAGGTTCATGGGGATTCTGTACCCTCTCTCAGTGCCATCACTTTTCTTTCATCTCATGTTATTTCATCTCCATGTGAGGTCCTCATTACACAGTTCTTCACCATATGATGCGAGTCACTTCTCCATATCACTTTCACCTGTTTCCTTAAATTCAGCCTGATGTTCCTGCTCAACAATCTTTTGGTGAACTTTTTGTAATTGCTGCCAGAATCCCTGAAAGCTGCATTGCAGTCTGGATAGATTTCATGCCAGACGGGATTCGCTGTAGTGGTTCCCACTTCCTATTGTGCCTCTGCCAAACTGTCACTAGCAGTTATGACACAGTAACCGGGCCAACCTCCCCTTACCATAGGTTTAGCTTCACCATGGGAGAACTTAATCATTTATTTAAAGGTGTGTGGTCAGTAGTAAACTTTTTGTGTTGCTATAATCTATAGACTGAATCAAGATGGTTATGCTGCAGGCAAAATTGTAATTTGAACATTTTCTATGAGGTTGCCCAGGTCAGGTAGGTGACCTGGAACATTTTTCAGAAGAAGAGATGTATTCTCAAGTTCTTAGCCTGACAATATTCTTTGACAGCTGGGCAAAATATCTTGAAGTAAACCATTCTTGGAACACAATTCTTATATCTATCCCATTTTATTTGACCTCCCAATGACAGGAAGATTAGGTTTAGAGTAGCTTATCATACCTTTTGAGGTTGCAGATAAACTTCACTCTCCTGAAATATCACCATCAAGTAGGAGGGTCACATGTTTGGCAACCTTGAATCATGGTGCTGTTTTTTTCTTTTTTAAACATGTAAGTTCATTTAGGCATTGATTTCTAAAATCAATTATTAAGAATTTTTATTAAGAATTTGCTGCATATATATGCATATATATATATATATATGAGGGTATATATGCATATATATATATATATATATATGAGGGTAAGAGGGTAAGCAGCTCTGGCTTGTTGCTGAGCACATGCAGACTCACCTATTGTTTGAACGTTGTGCAGTGTTGAACATTTGTTAAAATGGCCAAAGCAACTATAAGTACCATGCAGGCTTCTTCACTTGCAGAACTGGAATGCACTTCTCCCGTTAGGCAGGAAAATTAATTTAAAGCTTTCATTTGTTTGGTCATGAGTGAACACAAAGTTATGCCAGGGCTTGTCCTCCATCTAGATATTTCAAAGTCTTTCTATGTTTTCCATTGTATTTTGTTTATTCAAAGTTAATTTTGTCACCGGAAAGGGTGTTACACATTGAGCACAAGCTGTGACTTTTTCATACAGTTGCTGGTGTTAGGCCAGGAGCTCTGCCAACAGTACACCTCTTGTTCATTGTCAAACTTCTTCACAGCGTCTAGTTTTGTTTCTGTTTGTGTGTGTGGCCTTAGTCATCAGGGGTGCACTCTGCACCATTCATGCTCATTTAGCAGGATTAAATCACAGAATAAATATTTCCAGACCAGATATAAGAAGAAGCATCTCTCACCCCCACCCGTTTCCACAGCATTAACAAACGTGCAAGCTTTTGCACAAGCTAATTGCTTTTGTACCACATCATTTAGCATCCTGCATTTGTATCATATACTTTATAAATTTTATTTTTATTTTAAAATTATTTCTATTTATTCACTTATTCATTTTCCAGACTGCTTATTTCAGTTCAGAGTCATTTATCCATTCATTTATTGATGGACATGTAGGTAACTTTTGTGACTTGGATATTGTAAATAATGCTGCAATGCATTCGGGGGTACTGTTATCCTTTTGATTTAATGTTTTCATTTTTCTTGATATTACTGCATCAGTGATCATTTCATTTTTATCTTTAGAGCAATCCCCATATTGTTTGCCATATTGACTGTACCAATTAATATAATATCCCTACCTGTTGTCTGTTCTGTTGTAGAGTTTTTTTGCGATTACATGAAGTGGTATGCTCCATGACTGTACAGGGTTGGGGTGAAGGCTGCCATTTATCCGAGGTGTCTGTTTCTGAAAGAGGAAGCACATTCCTTGCAAGATAGTTGTAGGCTGTCTTCTCACATCCTATTTTTTAAAATATGAAATAGTCTCATAAACCAGGATAGGGGATTTCTAGTTTCATCTGGCATTTAGTGTTTTGTAAACATTTCTGAGCATAGATGCCTATCCCTATTAGTTTGCCTGTAATATATCTCTATATCTAATATTTCAGAGCTATTATTAATAGCAATGTCTTTACCCTCAAAACTCTGTCCATTAAAATAAACATGTGGTCCCCTTACTTGAAGAGTAATCACTAGGGTGATTCTTTGTTACAACTATCCTTAATAGGAAGTCTACTTTGTGATATAGTATATAGAATTACCTCATTATTTTGTGCATGTTTTAAATGGATGAACAAGCCATGAAAGGACCTTCCTGGCACTGTTAGGGATGATGGCTGGGAGTGGGGCATAAGAAGAGATGGAGAGAATGAAATTTGATTCTCTGTTCCAGGAATAAGACTGTTTCCATTCATCATGTGTGCCTGCACATAATGTGGGTTTCATAAGTAGTCACTGAATGGAAAATTATGGGAGAACAAACACCCCTAGAAAATTCTGTCTAGGATAGTAGTTGTCAAGCCTGTCAATATCTCTGATGTGCATGCCCACTGGGTTTTTCTCTAGTGCCATTGGACTATCTTCTTCAGCTTTGTTAGAGTAAAGACAAATGTAAGGAGGGAGCAGCCCCAGGGGCCATGGTGGGAAGACAGAATATCATGAAGGAAGATATTGATTTGATAGCTTTGCCTGCTGCCAGCTTTGTGGTTGAAATTAGTTCAGGGATCTTCTCAGCCTGGTGTTCCTGTCTAACGCTGCAAAACTGCCTTGACCAAAATGCATGCATGGTCAGGTCTCCTGGTACCAGGAATGAATCTACTTAGAAAAAGACAGCTTCACTTTCTGCCAGGGTCTCTCTGAGCTGGAGCAGGTGGTGTTAAAAGAAAGTTCTCTGGTCTATAGTAGTTTTTTCTTCTATTTTTCTATTTGCATTACCAGCTCTACATTTAGTTATCTTTGAATGTGTGCTCATTTCAGTTGAAGGCTTCCCCAGTTGTGCTCTCTTCAGTGCCATTTTTATCACTTTGTCCTCTACCCTCAGGGGAAAAAAATTCTACAGCATTAGACACTAGTTTTTATCTTTGTCATGGTGTTTGTTATGCTTTGATAAAATAAGAGAGGTCATTAAAGAAGCCAAGGGAAGGCTCAGAAGCACTTGTGATTTATGTAATCCTTTCTGTGATGTCAGTACATAGTTACTTGGGAGTCTGAAATGAGTCAGGCATTGGGGTTGGTTGAGTGTTTCTAAGGTGATCACTGTCTAGTAGAGAGAATGGTATAAAAACTCACAGGACATAAAGTTATCATTGTGAAGGTAGGGTTTGGGTCAGGTGTTGTGAGAATATGAAGAGGAGAAAGGTTATCTATCCTGTTGTGAATGCTGAATAGCTGAGAAAGTTTTCTGGAAGGGGTAAATACTGTATTTGCTTTCTGATTTGTTCAGTATCTTTAATGAACAGGCTTTATCTGACCCTAAAATGGAAACTTTAGATTTGCTTTTCTTTTTCTTTGGGTCCCATGGATGTGTTGTTTGAAAATGTTTGGTGAGATATCAGGGATATTAGTTTGGAAGAGAGAAATCTTAGATCATTTTGCCATTCCTGTGTCAAGCTGTTTTCCTGTTGGAAACAAAGAACCATGCCTCCTGGGGAAACTGTGATGGCCACCTTGTGAGGCAGAGTTCTGTGGACAACCTCTTAGGGGACATTACTTTGAGTAAATCCCAAATCATTCTTTGCTTTTATTGTTTAGCAAACTTTAGGTGCCCTCAGAATCCACTATACTAAGGAGTTTGGATACTTGCTAAACAGACTCATGAGAATGATGTGTAAACTAGCATGCCATTGGGCACATTAAAAAAATGTGTATCTACTATTGTATCTGCTATTCTGTTTGATGTCTTAGAAGACAATATTGCTTTGTTTTATCTTTTTTTTTTTATAGCTTTCCCCTTTTTCAGGCAATAGTGCACACTTAAACAGAGGTAGAGGCTTTTATTTGCTCATGTTCACAGCAAATATTTATTGGGTACATGTGCTAGGTGGTGGAGAAAACAGTGACTAACATTGTCTTGAAAACTAGGTGCATGCTTAATAAATGCTGTGAGTGTTTTGCTTGCTTTGGATCATTAAATCCTTATAAGATATTTCTAAGTTGGGCCATCATTCTCATCCATAGTTTGTAAGTGAAACCTCTAAAAGACGCTGGAGGTTCCAGGGGACTGGACCTTGGGGTTCACAATTTTTATAAGTATAATACTGGGTTTCACAAATTCCAGGCTAAATGGAGCCCCTCCAAGTGACAGAATAGGCATGTTAAATGCTCTTTCTTCTAAACACAAAATAGGGGCCAGGGTTCTAGCATCTGCAGTGCATTTGCATCTTGTCTTAGCTTGCCCAAGGCCTCTGATCCTCTTCTTTATACCTTCCCCAAACTTAGTTTAGTGGGCGAGCTCCCTTCCCCCCGCCTAAAGCACTCCATCACTGCTTGAGAACAACTTGGCACCTCTCTCTTAGGTTGACTCAATGAGTCATAACTCTCAGATGTCTTGGTGTTTCCCCTCCCTGCCATGAATCCAGCAAGCAGCACTCATTAGTTGAGCAAGAAACTGGGTCTGTTATGTTTCACATTACAGAGTTTTCTCAATGTAGAAACACATCTGCTGTCAGGATTCAGTGCCTTTTAGCTTCAGAGTAGTTGGAGTTTAAAGGGGTCTTTTGTGAACATTAAAGTTCCTGAAGAAGACAGCTAAAATTTTCCACTTGGCCAAATGAAATGGAACACAAGTAATACAGAGTATTTTCATTGCTCTGTCTTTAACTATATAGCTAAAAGGACTGCAATTTCATACTAGACCAAACAACTTATTTGTAAGTTTCCTTTGATTTAGGCAAAATATTGGTGTTGGTGGGGAATGTTATAGGAACGCTATTGAGGTACTGTTTCTTTTAGAAAGAATAATGTGACAAAGTCTGGTACAATTTCATTTATTTTTTTTCATAGTTTATGTCCAGCTAACTTTTGTCTCCATGTTGGCACTTAAACTTTTAATTTAAAGTTGTACAGATGACTGCTAAACATCAGTTATACACCTATTATCTCATTGATTTTTCACTTTATATTTTCAATGATCAAAATATTTTATTCTAGGACAAAATCAGATTAATAGATTTTCTGAACCATTGGCCACCATTCAGTTGATATTCAGTAACTTATTATAGTGATATTTTGAATATTCAAGTTTAGTGAATATGCAGCGTATAAACAAACTAATAAATAATTTATTGATTGTGGAAATAAGCAAGCAATAAAAACATGGAGTGTTTGAGATGGTAATATCCCTAAGCAGATGATTTTAATCTGACATGTCTCAATGAAAAGGAACCAGTCATGAGAAAGAAATGGGTGTAGGCATTCTAGGCAGAGGCGATTTGATAGAGTATCTTGAGTGGAAAACAGTTTTGTCATTTTGAGCAACAGAAAGGAAATCAGTGAGATTGAAATGAGGATGATGTCTGCTAAAATCTGGAGGGTTTCTAAGCTTAGTTATTAATTTAGATTTCTTTTTGATGTGAAATGGGAAATATTTTGATATGTTACCTGAAATGATGGGAGAAATGTTTGAATAGGATTCTTAGAGACAAAATTTGAGTTATTGCATTTATATCCAGTTGTTTCCCTTCTCTCTTTTGGAGGGAGGAAGGGAGCATTACTCATAATTAGGACTGGAGATTGCCAATTTCTTTTCCTGTGTAGTTGGACATCCTGATGAGAAGCAGTATCTATTCCACAGACTATTTGGAGTATTGATTAAATCAACACTTAATTAATGCCAGTTCATGGGTGGGCAGTTGCACTGAATACTTTCATAACCCTGAATAACTAACTTGGCATATTTGGGCTCAGATTTTTTTTCTCCATTAATTGTGAATAGCAAAGTAGGGAGGTTGTGAGTATCCATGAGAGATTGTCAGTGAATGTAGTCTGTGAATTTCTATCACTAAGGTCCATTTCCTTCTCTACTGGGATCATGAGTTTCCAGGCCTGGATTTATATTGGGCTCGTTTTGGCTCTCCACTGTGCCTTATACCGTTGTGTTTGGTGGTGATATTAATATTTTTGAAAGCCTCGCTAGTAGTGTCACATTTCTAAGAATTCTTAATTCTCCGACTTAATCTCTGGAAGGGATTTTCTTCCCATTTTTTAGCATTAACTTTTGGACAAGCTGCTTAATTTCCCTGTGCCTTAGTTTCCCATTTAAACGTGATCTAGTATTTTGTGTGTGTGTGTCTGAAGGTTATTGTTTTAGTTTTAATAACTCTATTGACATAATTAGATCAGCACATGGAAATTACACCACTCAATAAATGTTAGGAGCTTTATTATTACTCTGATCATTATTTGTAGGAAAGTTTCCTGCTGAAATGTACTTGATTCATAAACCTGAGGGACAGGACACAACTCTCTGTTTATACAGAAAATTGGAGAGGTCATGTTGTGATAAACTCTAAAAGATATTTTGATATAGATATTTGATATTTTGATAAACTGCCATGATTGTCTGTCTTTCCTTTCTTTCTCTTTCTTTCTTTCTTTCTTTCTTTCTTTCTTTCTTTCTTTCTTTCTTTGTTCTTTTTTTTTTTTTTTTTTTTTTTTTTTTTTTTTTTTTTTTTTTTTTTTTTTTTTTTTTTTTTTTTTTTTTTTTTTTTTTTTTTTTTTTTTTTTTTTTTTTTTTTTTTTTTTTTTTTTTTTTTTTTTTTTTTTTTTGCGATTTGTAATCTGTGACTTTTCAACTTTGATCAGGATAGTCCACTGGACTATCCTGGATATTCTATCAGGATGGTTCATTGGAGTCTGATGCAATATAGAAAAGAGTTTTTGTGATCATCCTACAAAAATCATTTTGGATTTTTAATCCACTGAAATTTTGTTTTGTTTTTCTCTTGTTCTTTGTCAGTTAGTGTTGATTTAACATTTACTGTGGTCTTCCCAGTCTACCTCTCTGCTCTCTTTAAGTTTTTGATTTTCTTTTTATTTGTCCTAGCTTGCTTATAGGTTCTGGTTGTACCCCTGATTTATTAAATCTCTGTGATCATCCTTTCTCTGGGATGGGAGAAAAGGTTTCTGGACAGACAGTTCGTGAGATATGAAACAGCCCCCAGGGGTGTACTTCATGTTCATTTTATTCCAACAACTGATTACAGATCAATAAATGTACAGCACTAGTGTATACTATGTGCTTTTCTTGGAAAACAGGTTTTTAATTCAGTGGACTAAATAGTAGAAAAGGCATTTTTTTAGTTGGCATGCCTCCACAACTGTAAATAACTATAAATAATACTACACTTTTTTTTTTTAAACCAAAGTTTTCTTTCTTTAAATGTATAAACTCAGGCAGCCTGATATCTTTCCTCCTTCTGGAAAAATGAGAAGCTTTGAAGGATAGCTAAATAATTTAATCAATGCTTAGCCCTCCAAAAAATTAAATGAGATGAAAAATTGAACTGAAAACCAAAATTCCATTTAACTGAAACATTTCTCAAAAGCCACAGTAGCTTTGAGATTGGTGGTGGAAATTATGGTCTTGTTTACTATATGATGGAAGTGGAAAAGAACACATTATTTAAAAATTGTGCTTTTTGTAGTTTTTTTTTTTTTTTTTTTGTATCATCACATTTGTTTTTCACATGCTACAAAGTTGGCAGGACAGGAATTATTTCTTTACCCAGTGAGAAAACAGGCTTATAGACCTTTAAAGATTTATTCAAAGATTCAAGAATGGCAGATAAGCCACCCTAACATTTGTAGAACAATGTGTACATGCTATGTGTAGAACACTTGTATAAATACTATATGATCAATTTACAAAGTTACATTATCAAGTTAACAATCTATCAAGCATACTAAAATATATCCTAAAAAGAATAACATATACTACCTTGACAAACATGTAAGAACTTGGAATACCTGGTTTGAATTTCACTTTCCTGTACTTTCTGGAGTTGTGTGTAAGAATGTGTGCTGTAAGGATTACCAATTTGTGACCTGTGTTCCCTCCTTTTACCCCAGCTCTGTCCTGTTATCACATGAGGCATGTTTATTCATGTCCAGATCCATCCATCTTTTTTTCTGCATATAGTCACCCGGTTAGCCTAGAAATATCATTAGTAGCAACGTTTTCTTCCCCTAAAAGGTGAGATCTTGAGAAGAGACCCATCCAGTACCGTTTGAGTAGAGATTTCAAGGGAATTGTCTCTGGACAGGTGCCCCTTGGTTCCCTTGAGTTCTCACCCCATCCCATGATTAAGGCCATTAGTGGGTATCCAAGATGCAACTGGATTCAAATAGAATATTATATTGTTAATTAAGGGAGACACAAATTTAGTTCTTGCAGTTAGTATGCATTTATCATGTGCATGGATGGTGCTGGTGATGTAGCTGTGAATGTCTTTATGATTAGCTTTATTTCTAGTGGGAGGAAACTGAAAATGAATGTGTAAATAATTACAAAATAACATCCAAGATTATCAATGCTGTGAAGAAAATAAGAGCTAGTGAACTAGTAATTGCAGGTTGGAGCAGGGTGGATAGTCAGTGAAGGCTTCTGCATGAAAGTGCCTTTAGTGATATGAATGCTGACCCTGCAAGAAGATGTAAGAGAAGAATATTTCATGTAAAAGTACTTGTCAGTGGGCCTGGAGTTGTTGACTTCAAGGGACAGAAAAATGATCATCAAGGTTTGAGTGTAGTTGGTCAGGAGTGGAAGGACTTGAGACTGGAAGGTCAGAGGTTCTAAAAGCACTGGCGGCACCATGAGGGGTTTGGATTTCATTTCCGTAGGATCTACTGGAAGGCATTTAACAGGGGGTATTGATAGAAGAACTCCTGCTGAAGTTCACCATCTTATAGTTACTTGAAAATGTCCATCAAAATTTTAATTATTTTGCTAGTATTAAATGAATCCCCCTGTGTACAACTCCTCCCCCACCCTATGATCGTTGAATGTCACAAATACATTTTGTGGACATTTTAAGATGTAAACAGTGGTGTTCCTGGCAAGTAATGTGAAAAAAGTGGCCATATTTTTAGCTATCAAGCTTCATGCCTTTTGCTAAAAATATAGAACCAAGAGAACTCTGAACATAAATACAGGTATGCTCTTGGTATTGGTTATTTCATAACTATTCTTAGGTGCCAAATGTCTTCATCTTCACGAGATTTATAGTAATGTAAGTAATGTGTTGGAGACTAACAAATCAAAATCTCATTTCAGATGTGTGACACTAATGTTGTGTTGACTTATTGTTTCATGTGTTAAATTTCTGATAAAATTTCTGAAACACCTTTTTGGAAAGAGTAACAGGAAGAAACAGTTGTGGTGTCAAATGTTCAGCTGTGTACACTTTCTCATGTATAAGAAGTTAATAATAAAATCTTAATTGTGGTATGTACATTATTAGAATACGTCAAGAAAACTCAGCAGTTTAATATCTTTTGATAGTAGAGGACTGAAGGATAGCTTGATGTTTGTTAAAATAGGCAGATCAATTTTAGTTTTTATTATTTTTTTTCACTATTAAAGGCATTTTCTAAACAATAAACAGATGTGTAACATAGAAGCAACTGGATCAAGTTTTCATTTTTAAGCATGATACTGGAAATCCTAGGCAAATTTTATTTTATGCTATAGAAATTGAAATGATCTTTCCCTCTTCTGAACAGCAGTGTAAAATAGAATGATAACATCTCCTGTCTCCAAATGACCATCTGTTTATATTGGACCTGACAGGTAATTTATTAATTTTGAGATTTGTTTTAGTGAAATGTTGGCAAATGTGTGTGTGTGTGTGTGTGTGTGTGTGTGGCAGACTTAGGGAAATACTATAAAGTTCCAGAGTTTTTCAAGATCCTCCTAAAAGTATGGTGAAATCTTTAAGAATCTTTTATTTTTCTTATATATTATGAAATAGATAAAAATATTTGCCAATAAATTGACAGAATAGGGACTGCAGGCATCAGGGATACATTTGAGTTATTCACTGTGGTTTTAGCCAAACATAGAATTGTTAATTGTTCAATTAAGAATTTATTGACTTTTCTCCTTCAGTGCCATCTCATGTTGTTCTTGTTGTCTTTTTAATGTTAAAAAGACATGAAAAATAAGCTGTAAGTTGCTTTTTTACTCTGCACTCCTCCATTCCAGCTGTCACTGCACTTTCCTAGGGTCCTTCTGGCATCTTTTGCAAATCTTGCAAGAGATGTCAGCTCTTTTTCACATTCATCTGTCACTTTTAAGGTGCCACTGTATTACCCAGGCTGAATGCAAAATGGTAAGAAATGCCACAGTTATTATGCTGACTGCAGACACAATGTGGGAATACTTTATTATAGGCCCTTACTCATGTCTTAATACTTTATTTATTCCAATGTGCTTAGCAAACCTGCCTGGCCTTGTTTTTCTCCAGGTAGATCAGACAGCTGGAAACAGTTCTACCTATTTTCACTTAGGGAGCTTAAATATTTTTAAGATAAGTGATAATGCTGGGGAAATAGAGTTGAGGCTCATCAGTTCTTACTCTGCCTCTCAGTCACCAAGTAATGCTAGGTAGCTTAATCATTTTTATTTCAGTTCCCCAATCTGCAAAATGAGGTTTATGACATTTTCTTCTCCATTTGACTGAAATAGCACTAGAAAAGTGACTGAATATGGTGACTTATTTGTTGGAGGACATTTGCTGAGAGTGACTTTTCAGAGTTTGAGTCTTGACTAATTTAAATATAGTTTTAATTATATCATAACGTGGCTCTGATTGTAATGATGAGGGTGGTGATGACATTGGTGGTGCTGGTGGAAGAAGATTACATGGATTCAGATTGTCTGAGCCCACAGAACCTGGAACAGACTATCTTGCTTTACTTATTTGTTTTAAAAATGAAGTAGCATTGCTTTATGATATTAAATGTTTTATGTGTCATTATAAATCAGTGTCTGTATATATTTCACTACTAAAAGTCCAATTCTATCCATCATACCACTGTCCCCTTTGCCCCAATTTACTCAATTCCCCATACTTCCATTTTTCAGGTTTCCACTGTTTTAATTTTTATTTTAGTTCAAAATTTATATTTGTTTTATTTAATTCATTGTTCTGTTTGTTTGCACATCTTATAGCTAATAAGAGGTTAAGATCCAAACTTCATGAAAACTCATAATACTCAACAATAAAAAAGTACTGATTAAAGAATGTGCAGTGTATCTGAATAGACACTCTCCAGTGAAGATGTACAGATAGCAAATAAGTACATGAAAAGCTGTTTATCACCTTGTATTCTTAGGAAAATGCAAGTCAAAACAATAACTAGGTATCACCTCACATCCGTGACCATGGCTGTTATCCCAAAGACATGACCCAACATGTACTGGAGAAGATGTGGAGAGAAGAAAACACTGATACACTGCTGGTGAGAATGTAAATTTTCACGGCCAATATGGAAAGTGGTTTGGATATTTAAAAAAAAAAAAAAAGAAATAGTTATTCCATATAATCCAGTTATTCTACTTTTGGGTATTTAATAAAAAAATACAAAACCATTTTGTTGAGATATGCATACCCCTATGTTTATTACAGCATTAGCTACAATAACCAAGAACTAGAAACAACCTAAGTGCCCTTTGCAAATGAGAGAATGAAAACAATTGGAAATCTATAAACACTGTAGTACTACTCAGCTCTAACAATGATGAAATCCTGTCATATGCACCCTACATGGATATACCTAGAGGATATTGTACTAAGTGAAAAAGGTCAGACAAAGACCATATAATTTACTCATATTTGTTACATAGGAAAAGCAGACTGTCTTGGTTTATAGTCACATACTAGAAGTATGACAAATTACTTAAGGCTCAGAATATAATCATTTTTGAAATTTGAAACTATTTTTATTTTACCTGTACTCCTTACTACTGTATGATTTTTTTTTTTTTTTTTGAGCCTAGGTCTTCCTATCTTGCTTAGGGTAGTCCTGAACCCATGAACTCAAGTGATCCCTAGCCTCAGCCTCCCAAGGTTGGGATTATAGACACACGCCACCACACCTGGCTCCTACTGTATACTGTTTTCAAAGCAAAGCCACGGACATATTCTAGAGCATTTGAAAATAGCTAATCAAACATTTAAACAAGTGAGAAAAATTGTAAACTTCTTGCCCCCTTTAGATGCTCATTGATTTTTTTTTTAGTACCTTAAGAGTGTGATGGATATTAAACCAGTTGGGGAAGATAGAGCAACTGATGACCTAAAGATTATTTTGGCCAATCAACACACAGAAGTCGGTAGCTTTTGTATATGCAAAAAGTCAAATAGAAGAAGAAAAAATCAGAAAAACCACCCAATTTATCATCGCACCAAAAAAAAAAAAAATTAAATACCTGGGAATAAACCTAACAAAACACATGAAGGAAATATATATGCAAAGAAAATTTTAGAACACTGCTAAAAGAGATAGAAGAAGACATAAGGAAATGGAAAGACATTCCCTCATGGATTGGAAGAATTAATATCAAAATGGCCATCCTACCAAAGTCAATCTACAGATTCAATGCAATCCCAATAAAAATCCCAATGACATTTTTTAAAGAAATAGAACTTGACAAAGTCCAACATCCATTCACGATAAAAGCCCTTGAAAAATTAGGGATTAAAGGAACTTACCTCAACATAATAAAAGCCATCTATGACAAACCTTTGGCAAATATCATCCTAAATGGGGAAAAACTAAAATCATTCCAGTTGAGATCTGGAACCAGGCAAGGATGCCCCCGCTCCCCACTACTCTTTAACATTGTACTGGAAGTCCTAGCTAGGGTGATAAGGCAAGAGAAAGACATAAAAGGGATACAAATAGGCAAAGAGGAACTGAAGCTATCATTATATGCTGATGACATGATTCTCTATATAGAAAACCCCAAAAAATTCACAGAAAGATTACTTGAAATAATAGACCAGTTCAGTAAGGTAGCTGGATACAAAATCAACACACAGAAGTCAGTGGCTTTCCTATATGCGAAAAGTCAAGCAGAGGAAGAAGAAATCAGAA